>KQ995771.1:2481-46252 GCA_001598015.1 Dorcoceras hygrometricum | reverse complement strand
CCGGATCCCGGTTCTCGGGGCGCAACGGAGTTAAAAGTTGCCTCGAGAAACGTTCAATACATTAAAAACAATCATAACATTCATAGGGCGTTTATCGAATTGCTACCTTGCTGGCGTCTAGGCGCCTGGCTCCGACAAGTTTCACGAGGAAATCGGCACTTCAAACGGTAGACGGCGGTAGATCGTCAATCAGGTCCACGACCGGAAACAATCTTCCTCCGTCAATCTGCACTAGAAGATCTGACGGATTTTAGCATGAACGGATTGTCCTCGTCGCGGTGATCGAAACAAGTCCGATAACGCGAAAAACCAGGCGACGGCGGGCGGCGGCTATGGGCGGTCAGCGGCGGCGTGAGGCGTGTGGCAGAGGGTGGGCGGCTATGAGAGCTAGGTTGTATCTTGTGTGTGTCTCATGGTAGCCCTAGGTCTAATTAAAAAAAAGATGGGCTTGAACCGGCCCAATGGACCTGGGGCGGGCCCAGTCCAATATATGAACATTCGGTTCAACCGCATCACCGTGGCTTCATCATAACTCATCATATCCACTATCACATCTAACATACACTATGGTGCATTCTAGGTCTTTATCCAACACAATTGTTAACATCATATAACACAATGAAAATAAAGAACGCCATAAAGAAATGCGAATAACATATATAAAGACTGTCATATACAAGAGTCAATAAAAACCCACACGCCACAAGTTGGCTAGTTGGGCATCTACTCTAACATATATATGGACCAAAAGATTTCTCTATCCTAGCTCTCTTGCTTCGTCTGGTCCCACCTCATCGTCAACCTCTTGGTCTTGTGTCACTTGGCCATATGATCTTTTCGAAAAACTAGGTTCTTCCCGAGGCTTGTTAGGGAACTCGTGTTTGAAGAATGATGCATTTCTTGGTTCCGCTATTGTATTCTTGTGAATATCAGAGAACTCAAACTTATACACACAAATTCGATAAGTACTACTATTTGAGCATATCCTGTGAAAATGCAGTCAACAGTTTTTGGTCCTATTTTCATCATTTTAGGAGTCGATACTACCACTTTGGTAAGACACCCCCACTCGCAAGTATTTATAGGAAGATGGTCTTCTTTCCATAACTCATATGGACTTTTATTTTGTTTCTTTCGGGGTACCTTATTTAGAGGTAGTTGGCTATCAGAACAGCTTCTCCCCGCATGTTGTGTGGTAAATGAGAACATAGAAGAATTGCATTCATCATTTCTTTCAAAGTGTGGTTTTTACTTTCAGAATGTCATTTTGTTGTGGAGAATAGGGTGCAGTTGTCTCTTGTCTCATTCCATACTGAGCACAAAGCTCGGGAAATGGAGATTCATATTTTCCTCCACGATCACTTCGTAGCACTTTAATCTTCTTGTTAAGTTGATTTTCAACTTTGTTTTTATAAATTATTAATTTGTCTATTGCTGCATCTTTACTTTTAAGAAGATGAACGCTACAATATTTGGTGCTACCGAAATGAATGTAATAAAATACTTCTTTTCTCCATGATTTTGCGCTCCTTTCAAATCACATACATCCGTGTGATTAAATCAAGGGGTTCAGTATTTCTTTCAATTGTTTTGAAAGATGATCATATTTGTTTTGCTTCAAGGCAGATTTCAATATTTGTGCCTCTTGTCTATTTGGAATGTATGTATGTTTTTTAAATTAGGTAATCTGCGAATTGTATCGTAGTTTACGTGACATATTCTACCATGCCACAAATAAAGAGACTCAAGAAAATAAGCAGAAGGATTAACTTTATTCACTTTGGGCTTAATAGCCATTAAGTTTAGCTTGAAAAAACCATCACTCACATATCCCTTACCAACATACATTTCATTCTTAGACACAACGACCTTGTCAAACTCAAAAACAATACGAAAACCATGCTTATTCAACAGAGAACCGGATACTAAATTCTTTATAATATCCGGTACGTAAAGTACGATGTTCAGAGTCAGTTCCTTTCCAGAAGTCATCTGCAAGACCACCTTTCCTTGTCACTTGATTTCAGAAGTTGCTGAATTTCCCATGTTCAGCTTATCACCACTTTCTGATTCTTGTAGAGCAGCAAAAATCCCTTTATCGGAATAGACAAGTCGAGTGGCACCCGTATCAATCCACCACTCTTTGGATTTGAACCCATCAGATTTACTTCAAAAACAGCTGCACCAATCACTTCGGTTTCTTACAATCCGATGCCTTGTGATCCATCCCATCACAATTGTAGAACTTCCCCACGAATTTCTTCTTGAATGCGCCTTTCCTTGCTCCAAATTTAGAGTATTTTCCTGATGGCCCTGGCTTATTTTCCACATTATATTTTTAGCCATGTTCAATAACATTTGCTTTGGCAACAGTAGGAGTCAAGAAACGCCTTTCAGAGTTCATATTGTCTTCTTCAATTCGAAGTTGGACAATAAGTTCTTCAAAGTTCATCTCCTTTCGCTTGTGCTTCAAATAGTTTTTGAACTCTTTCCATGATGGCGGCAGTTTTTCGATTATCGCAATCACCTGGAAAGATTCACTTAAGGTCATCCCCTCAACATGAATATCATGGAGAATAAGTTGAAGTTCTTGAACTTGACTTACAACAGGCTTGGAATCCAAAATCTTGAAATTCAAGAACAACGAATAAGGATTTTTTTGCTCCAGCATCCTTGATTTTATATTTCCAATCAAGGAATTCCCACAGTTCCTTGTCTGTTTTCTTCTCATAGAAAATGTTTTACAATGCATCGGCCAGTCCATTTGGGACATAATTTTGGCATTGGAAATCAAAATGATTCCAAGACTCAACAGTGCTGACAGATTCAGCATTCTCTTCCCCTTCTTTAAGCCTAGGGACCTCCTCTGCGAGGAATCTAGCCAAGTTCAATGTGGTAAGGTAGAATAGCATTTTCTGCTGCCACCGCTTGAAGTCCAAACTGTTGAACATGTTCAGCTTCTAAGCATGGTTAACCGGCGTAGGCACATGGGCAGCAGAGAGAGCAGAGGCAGCACCATTCGAATCCATATATTTTATGAATATGTTTTAAGATTGTTAGTCAATAGAGGGATAATAACATGCACAATTCAGAATAACAAGAGATATCTGAATCGAAAAAACAATGATAGGAACAGAATTCAAATTGAGGCCTATGTTGGAACATAGTTCCCTTAAAACAGATTCACCCCGCCTGAGTGCTTCCAAGGACCAAGCTACGTGTGGTGTTTGTTTCGCAGGGTACAATGATGGAGACCGAGCAGGTAACCAAAAGCATGAGGCTATGCTACATCGCGAACTGAACCACACCTTCACTGTATCAATGGGAAAATGTAAGAGAATGGAGAAAGTGTTGTGTTTTTGAATGGAGAATGTTGGTTGTGTAAGTAGGGAAACGTGGGACTATTCTGCTGTCTACGCACACCAGAGGATATGTACAGTAGTCCTTTTGGATGCATGTATTGAATACACAATCTGTGTATCTTCGTGCATGTGAAGAGTCACAGACGGAAAAGGAAAATTTAGCAAAAGCGGGGTTAGACTATGTGGCCATTTTTGACCTGACCGGTCCGACATTCGATGCGCCCAGGTCACGCCACGATTCAAGCTTTTCCAGTGTAAATCGGGCCCTTGATTTGTACCCCCTCTCGCAAGCACGCACGAGAGAGGGTCTTTCCACTAGGCAATCATACAACTCATTAGAGAAAAACTTCATATAAACTAACCCCAATTATATTGTTAAATCAATGTGGAACACAACCACATTATTTTTCCTTTTCACTTTAGCCCAAAGAAAGCCCATTTGTACACTTATACACATTTCATTCAATTCCAACAGGAAATTCACACATTCAGGCCGTGCAATTTCTCCCGTTTTTTGACCAAAATTCGACCAATTCCAAGGTTTCCACACGATGGCTATGGAGAGTAAATATCAACCATAAAGCTGCGGTCAACATGGTTCTTTCAATCGACAATGAATCGTCATCATTTGGTCGGAATCGAGATTGTTTTCGTGATGCACCGATTGTGCATTTTAACAAAAAATAGATTTCCTACCAATTCCGACGACGGCGAAGATTCAGTAGTGGTTAGCCGTCATTGAGCGTTGGACGGCTGTCGGGAATTTCATTGGAGGTGGTGGTGGCTGCAATGAATTAAGAAAGGGACAAGGGTTTGTGAATTTTAGGGTTTTTGGGGCAATTTCAAAATTATGGATTTTTCTGGGGACAATTTTCAGTTTTAAATTTTCAAAATTAAGGGACTGTTTGCGTAATGCAATGAAACGGAATTTTTGAAATTTGGTGACATCTACAAATTTATTTTCCAATATTTTTAATATTTTCATGTTTTGCATTTTTTTTTGAAATATGTTGTCATGATTTATTTCCTTATTTTGCATACAATTAATTATTATGTTTGATACTATTGATATGCAGATAATGAGTTTGTTCATATTTAGTGTATTGCCTCTATAATTGGTGAACAAATTAAATTATATAAATAAAATTTTGTCTTATAAAGTTTTCATTAATTTAAATAATAATTATGATTTGATATATGAATACAAGATCTAAGAGAGTTATTCACATGCTAGTGTGTTGATGCTACCTCCTTCGGGCCACTAGTCTTCTTGATAACATTGCTCCGTCTAGGAGATAGGTTTTTAAAGTGGCATTAGCCCTATATACCTCTCTTGGGAGAACTCTTGGATAAATTGATTGTGTTAATAATAATTATTATATCATATATTAAGTAAAACCAATTTTTTTGTCCAGTGAACCATGTAATTTTAAACAATTATGGTCTAGCCAAAACACTCTTAATTAGGAAAAAATATGTATTAAGAAGATTTGGATCACATTAAGGACATAAATTGTGATTAATTATATGAGCATAATAAATTTTACCCCAGAATTTGTTAAGTTTGTGTGGTTAATTAGGATAACATATCAAACTAAATTTTCCTTAATTTACCCACATGAGTTAAAGAAAATTAATTGGTAGTTTTATCAAAACTTTAATAAAAATATAATAGAGTTAAAACTTTAGCCCACAATCAAGTTTTATGACCCTAGAGTTTTTTCCCATGATTTACATTGGTGAACATTACTTTAAATCAAAACATTAAGTGATAAACATATGATTAATTTATTGTCTGCAGTACAACATGTTAATTTATCTGATAAGCATTGCGATATTCACTAACTTAAGGGTGATAAATTTTGGAAATAACGAGTTCTCTTCATTTAGGGTGGATGGACGTTGATTATGTCATAAGGAAAGACGAACTCACGGATATTAATGAATTCAGTGAATCGGATGAGATTTCTCTTTATGAGAAGTGGGCCTCTGCATTATTTTCATAAAGACAAAATCTGTATTGGTATTCGTGGTTCGATCGAGGGGCATGACAAAGTCAAGGACCTACATAAGGCAATTGATAAACAATTTGCAACTTCAGGTAAGGCCTTGCAAGCACCCTGATAATGGGGTTCTCATCACTTAGACTCACCGGTGTGAAAGGTGTGCGAGAGCACAACATGAAAATGAGGGACGTAGCAGCTCGGCTGAAAACACTTGAGGTGGATATTTCTGATAACTTTCTTGTGCACGTCATTTTATGCACTCTTCAACGGTAATATGGACCTTTCAAAATTTCTCATAACACATAAAGATAAATGTTCACTCAATGAATTATTGACCATGTGTGAAGGTTGTTGATAGAAACAAGCAATAATGTTCCGTTAACTGCACAAAAAAAAGTGTTCCAAACAAGCCGAAGTCAAGGGGAAGGGTAAAGGAAAACTTTCACCCCATCCTGATATTAAGAAAGAAACCAAGTGTTTCTTCCATAAAACGAAGAGACACGTGAAGAAGGATTGCACTGAATTTAACTGGTTCTACAATCCATGTCACAAATACCCTCCATGATATGTAAAATCTAAGGAAGCCAATAGGAATGTGAGCAAAGCATTTATTCCGGAAACAAGATGCGTTCACATGTGGAGGCTGTCGGGACTTGCATTCTGTGTTTAACTACTGATTTTATTTTTAGTTTTGGAAAATACCTTTTACATCCTATTTTTTCTAGGAATTTAATTTAAACTTCAAGTCTTGTACCGCTTGTATATTCCTTTCAATTTTGGATAATTCAATAAATTTATTTTCGAACCCAATGTTGTTGGGGATGGTACAATAATTTATGGTTCTTTTTTAATTTCTTTACAAAACAATCACAAAGCCACTATGCATATTTACGTGGGTATTAAAATATGTGTTATAAATGATAATTCCTCTATTTGTGACATCGGAGATTAGGACATATCTCCATTGATAGAATTAAGATATTAGTAAAAGATGAAGTACTTCGTACTTTAGATTTTACTAATTTCAAGACTTTCCATTTTAAAATGATACCAACAATATTACAACCAAATATCGTAAAACCTAGCATACACCTAAAAAAATTTTTATGACTCTCGATCATCCCAAACAAATTTTATACAATTAATCCAAATAATATATATAAATAAACAATGAGATAATTTAATCAAATCAAATTTGGTTATTATCAAAAAAATCACATTTTAAATATAAAATCATATTTTATAAATAAAATCTTATTTGTCATTTTAATTGTATCAAAATAATTATTTTCAACACCTCTTAATTTAAAGGAAGAAAATTAAATTTTCATAAAATATAATTTTTCAAAAAATTAATTTCGAAAATAATTTTTGGGCTTAAAACAATTTCAGGCCCAACAAGTCGAGATAATAAAAAATATTTCGGTCCAACTAGAAAAGCCCGACAGCAAGTATCGGCCCGAAAACCCATCGGGCTGCCCGAGACAAGTCCGTTCAGTGCCCTAGTCATCATCATCGTCGGACCGTCGCAAACCACTGCCCCGATGATGTCATACCATCACCAACCACTGCCCCGGCTTCGCCGTACCGTCGCCAACCACTGCCTCGGCACCGTAGATGGGCGGCGCCCAAGCTGCTACACCCGTGCAGCACGGATGCTGCATGTGTCAGGCCTGGTGCTCTAATCAGAGGTTAAGTACTCAATTAACCAAAATGCGGAAGCTTAAAATATGGGTTAAAAATTTTTCTTTTTCAGCCTGAATAGAAGATACGATTCAAAATACATTCATACTCAAAGTATAGATTTTTAACTCAAAAATCTACACAACAAAAGTAGTACCAGAAATATATACAATTATCTCAACGAATACAAATCTCAAATACAGTATTCACGCGGGCATCCCCTAAGAAACTAGCTCAATACATATACATAACTGGGACTCAAAACGGGGCTCTACCAGCCGATGCACCACTCGGTCTAGCTGGATTACCTAAAGAACCTGCAAGGGCCAAACACAAGACCAAAGCTGCTCCAAGAAGGGAAAGAAAATGAGGTAAAGCTCAGTACGAAGAGTACCCGAAAACAACAATCAGATAAGACATGCAATATTTCAAGATGTGCAATGCATGACGGGTACCAAGAATCATCGGTAATCAAGGCACAACGACTCAGCTGACAATCAAAATCTCAGTAAATAATTGGGATCCAGATCATAGCGGCTCAGCTGGCAATCACGACTCAATGAAAGCATTGGATTCCCAGTCATGACGACTCAACCGGAAAAGCATGACTCAGTGATTAATCTGTTCTCAAAGGACCAAGTTCAATATGATATGTATGTATGCAAGACAATATCAGCTTACACAACCAACATACAATAATCACACATAAGCAAATCAGAGAATCATCATAGAAATCACGGCAAAGCAGAACTCAGCTTACAGCCAGCACATCAACACACAACAGTCAAATCACGCTGGAAATATTCTCATGATTATGTCAAAGCTGTTAATATAACTCAATCCGTACCTTTAGTAGATCTTGGTACAATATCTCAGCTCAGCTACCAGCAGAACACTCACCTAGCTCTACTCAAGTCTCGACCGACAAATCAAGACAAAAACCACAAGAAAGGATCTAATCTGCCAAGATAGCTAAGAAAATCAGCTCTAATCAAGCTTACACAGCTTACGGCCTAAAGCCTCATAGCTCAAATCAACTACGTCTAGCTAACAGAGCACTACACAGCTCAAATATAGATGCTAGGAACAGTAACTAGCACTAGCAGAACACGGTTACCTGACTAGAGTTCAACTATGTCGGCAAATAGCGAAACCTAGCTCACGCAGTTCCTCAACGATTATCTCTATCCGACCTCCTTCCAACTCCAAACTAGTACAAGAACGTTGGTCTCGAAGAGGGGTTTCAAATCAAGGTACCCTCACTCAAAAGTGACCAGTCAACTCCGACAATTAGTGAAACCCTAGGTTGGATGAACAGTAGTCACGAGGGTCTGAGAGATATATGTCGGGAACTCTTGGAAGAGGATAGGATATGTGTGTCGTAAAATAACTAAGTGTTGGTCAACACTATATATATATTCCTAGCTTATCCCAAAGCTGGTTCCCTCTAAGATGGTGTCCCTAAAACCAGCTCGCAGTAGAAAACCAAACCAGCTCAGCGAAGTAGTCCAGCTCAGAGTTAAGGTATATACCAACCAATTCAGGGGTACACTGCTTTCATCCAGCACAACGCTAAGCTGATCAGCTCGGGTACTCTAAGCAGCACACACCCTTCTTCGATCACTTACACAACCCGATCTGTCCTACAGTGTTCCAATCAGCTCAGACCTGGTCATTGTTCCAGCTCAGGTACACAGACACCAAAACCAGATCGCGTTCAAACTTGTTGTCCAGCTCAGGACTAATTTGCCCAACCAGCCTACACAAAAACTGGTCTTGGTTTAACCTCAACACCCACCAGCAGATCTCTAAGATGGTACCAGATTACACTAGACTTGAAACAGTTACCTCAACCAGCTCGGGCAAAACCTCATACCAGGTGGCCGCAAAAACTGATTACCTATCAACCCGAACTCTTAAGATGTTACATCTCTACTGATAAATCGACAAACAGATCTGAAAACCAGTGCTAATCTGCACTGAAACCTACACATCTTGTGATATCAGCTTATCACAATACCCTGGACCAGCACGCATCTAAGCTGTTCTCTTTATCAGCAGCTTATCAAGCTGAAGTATCTCTTTTAGTTATTAATTAATCTGATCTGATTAACTCGATAATTATCATCTGATAATTCCAGTCCTCACATTATCCCCAAATAGAAATGGATTTCATCCTCGAAATCAAGTCACGACTACAAACCAGAACTGACAGAAAACCAATAAACCATCCCAAAACTGAAATACGCAACAATCCAGCATACCTCAATGCTCTCCAAGAGGCCACTAACCAAGAGTACAAAATTACTCAAAACACCAGTTAACAAGCAAAAATATTACCTGAGTCAATACTGCGCATAATCAAACAGATGAGGTCATTCCTGTCTCATCTTATCTTCCACTTCCCAAGTAGCCTCTTCTCTACCGTGCTTGCTCCACTGGACCATCACCAATGGAATGGTAAACTTTCTCAATTCTTTCTCCTTCCTATCCAGAATCTGCACTGGATAATCAACATGGGAAGGATTTGGCTCATATTTCCTCAACATTGACACATCAAACACATCATGCATCAATGCTAATTCAGCAGAAAACTGCAAACGATATGCCAAAGATCAAATCCTTTCAATAATCTCAAACGATCCAATGAATCTTGGAGCTAACTTACCCTTGAGCCTAAATCTCATCACGCTCTTAAAAGGAGAAACTTTAAAAAATACTCGATCGCCAACCTGAAATTCCAAATGCCTACGCCTTTTGTTATCATATCTAGCTTGATGATCTTGTGCAGCCTTCATTATGCTCCTAATAAACTCAATCTAATCATTCATATGCTGCACAACCTCAGTGGTAGACAGGTGTTTCTCTCCAACTTCTTCCCAAAAAATCGGTGATCTACACTTTCTACCATACAATGCTTTGAATGGGGCCATCCCGATAGTTACTTGGTAGTTGTTATTATATGAAAACTCAACCAGGGATCAAGAATCTTGCCAGCCACCACTGAAATCCATCACAACATTCGTTTCGACTCCCTCGATTGTGGTCTCATCATAATCCCGATCGACGGTCAGATATCATCGATGTGCTCAGTTTATATAACTGAATGATTCAAAATCAAATTTTCGGACCACTAAATCTATATATGGCAGGTTTAATTCCACTACTCATTTTGGAAGTCATACTCCCACTTTCCTTTCCACATGCTCAACACGTTTGGCTCCATATCCGTACGGGAATTGAGAAACCAATACTTGTGTGATCCTAAATGGTTCAGGGATGTAACTAGCCATGGGCTCACAACATTTGTGACTCCAAAACATATTTTTGGACTTACCCATCGAATCATGGTAAACCGTCTAGCAACATCTCTCCATGATCCCCTAGGTATCACTGATAGTGCCTGCAAGAACCAGTCGGTCATTGTCACAGTACGGTCCTTCCAACTCAAATATCCCGATAGATCAACGACCATTGGTAAATCAAGAGTAGCTAGAGATCCAATAATCATGATACATCTTGGAGATCAAATAGTGACATCGCATGTACTACTAGGTAAACCTATTTATCTAAAGCACATCTAGTACTCTGGACAGATATTTGTCACACTATTATCTCCTTAGATAGCTTAGGATATCCACGCACCAAGGCGAGCAGTGAATCCTCGACAACAAAGTATCGACTCCTACATGTACCGTGACCTCACCCAACATCACCACCTGATAACCGTCCTGGAGTTGCTAAACGAGCCAAAGTGAAGCGACTAGCATGTAGAGTCTCAATGATGTTTAGAGTAATGATGACTAATCCGTACAACCAAGAGCTCGTACTTAATCCACTCGACAAAAGTTAACCACTTGCAAAGTCCGAAAAAGGATAGTACGATAGATCATCAGGTCACTATCCATCTTCATGCTCAGAACATCTGTGAAGAATAAAATTTAAGTTTTGGTGATAAAAAATTCAAGAACTCAAACAGATTACAGAAGTACGGTGAAGAGCTGAACAGAATAGCTTAGGACGTCACAGACCAGCTCAGAGCGTGTTGATCAGCTAAGAGCGGGCAGATCAGATTAGAACGACGGATATTAGCTCAGAGTATGCCTAGCAGTTTACGACGACGAATTTCAGCTTAGAGAAAGCAAAACAGTGTACAACGTGTTGCTCATCTCAGGACGATGTAGATCAGCTCAGAGCAAGTCGAACAGCTCAGAACGTCGGATTTCATCTTAGAGCAAGTAGATCAGTTCAGAAAGTCATGATTTAGTTTAGAAAGTAGATCAGCTTAGAGCATCGCCTTTAAGTTCAGGTCAAGTAGAACAGATTAGAGCAAGAACATCATCGACAACAGGTCAGACCGCACGAACAGCTTTCAGCATAGAGCAGATGAGATTTTTATGTTAGAGCATGGAGAGCTAACTCTCAGGTCTGTATTTACATTGAAAGCTTATGAAACAGCTCAGAGGAACTTTTTCCAGATCAGCTTAGTACTGTTTATCAAATCAGAACTGGAAAAGGATCAGTTCAACAGAGATCATCTCAAACAGTTTTTGATCAGATCTCAAGAGCAGATTACTGTTTTTCACGTAACGTCTTAGAGCTGACGAGCTTTCAGATCACGTCTACAGAGAACAGCTTAGAACGCATAGTCATCAATTTATATGTGATTCTATCAGATCATATCAATCTTATGCTTTATTACTGGACAAATTACCGGATGCTATTTCTTGATCTAACAGTATCATTCCTGTGATTCTGGTAGATGGAATGGCAAGTTCTTCAAAGATGAAAAGAAGATCAACTAGCCAGTACAGTAAATCGTTTTAAGATTGATATAGCTGGATATCTCTATAGAAATAACGATGAATATAAGCAACGCACAACTTTGACATACACAATTCTGCAAACGCTTACAAACAACCTTACGCTGCATAATTTACATCACACACAAAAGTTCACTGTTCATCATCATCTTCGTTACAACCTGGTCTCAAAAGCTTCATATTTATATTCATTTGAGTTGTAACCACTCTGTGTTATTGTGTCTTGTTTGTAAATCATAAACAGAATGCATAGAGTGAAAGCTTAAACAGCTTAGAGCCAAATGTTGTATTTGCATAATAGATCACGAGTCTATTTCTGTTGTAGAAGTGCTAGGATTGCTTGCAGCTTGTCGGCTATCGGATCAAGTTAGAGCAGGAACTGCTGTAATCAAAATCTTGTAGTGGAATCCTTCCTGTACAAGGAATAAAGGGAGACGTGGGAGTTTAAGCTCTGTACTTCCAAAAACAAATCCTTGAATCTCTTTACTTTACTGCACTTAGTGTCTATTACTGCTTTTAGTTTTTAACTTACCTGTTCACTGTTCAATCGAGTTCTTTCCGCACATATTATTGGTACTCGAGAGAACAGTAGCACACTGAGATCCTCCAAAGCTGGTAACACAGAGTAGAGGTAGCCGAAGGTTTTACAAATATTTTTGAAAAGATTTTTGTCAGAAATAGTGAAGGAGTTCATTCAATCCCCCATTCTGAACTCCCGATCTGTATTTTAACTCCATTTTCAATCCAACAAGTGGTATCATAGCACGGCCATCTCAGTGTCTGAACAATTGTGTCTATTTGCAATTATTAATTATGTCGATCTCTCACAATAAATTCTTATGTTTCCTAAGGACAAATACGACGTCTGAAAGATCAGGATGCAAGCTCACCTGGCGGCTCAAGATGACGATATGTGGTTCGTCATCACATATGGTCCTGTAAAGATTATGAAGCCAAACACTGCTATGGCCATCTCCTCCGGTGCAGCACAATGGGTTGAAAAGCCCAGACTGAAATGGATGTCAAAAGATAAAAAGAAAGCTAACTTGGACAACGTGGCAAAAGATATCCTTTACAAGACGCTGGATAATAATATGTTCAGCAAGATTTAGACTTGCGTCACGGCCAAGGAAATATAGGAGAAGCTATCCAGATCTGTGAGGGAAATGAAGAAACCAAAGAAAACAAGCTCATAGTAGCCTTGCTGAAGTTTGAATCCATAAAGATGAAATCTGGTGAAACAATGACTGAGTTTGATGAGAGATTCTGCTCATGGTTATAGATTTAACCAGATTGGGCAAAGAATATAGCAACAGATAAATTTTGCTAAAAGTCATGAGAGCTCTTCGCAAGGATTGGGATGTAAAAACAATGGCGATGAGAGCATCGAAGGACCTCAACAAACTGTAACTCCATGATCTATTTGCCAACCTGAAGGCCTATGAATTTTAATTGGAGACCAAATCGGAAGAAGGAAATTCCACATCTCAACCTACACAAGTCTTAGTTGTAACAGAAGAGAAGCCACAGAAGACATCTGAGCAAATCAGCAATGATGCAATGTCCCTCTTTGTTATGAAGTTTGGGAAATTCATGATAAGAACTCAATCACCCTCCTTTTCAATTAAAGCACATAAATCTAAACAGAATAGTACTAATGATATGAAATGTTTTGAATGTGGCAGACCAGGACATTTTGCTGCATACTGCACAAAACCAAAGAACGATGATAAGAGAACTTCAGATCATAGACGACACCACACTGATAAGAAACCATACATCAAAATCTTGGATTTCAAATTGCTAGTAGCAGAGGAAAGCAAAAGCAAGTGGGCTGATTCTGATTCAGATGAGAGCACTTACAGCATCTCATCAAGCGACAGTGAATAGGATGTACAGTGTCTGATGACAGATGACACTGACGAGGTATTTGATTTCACATAGTATGTTAACACGAGAAGATCTCGTTAATGCACTTAACGAATTGGTCTATGAATACAAGAAGCTGTCTCAGATGTTCGATGATGTTAAAGATGAAAACGAGTGTCTGAAAGACAAGTCAAATGATGCAAGTTGTTTACAGCTTGATGACTCAGACAGTCTAAAGACTGAGTTAAGTAAGCTGAAAATAGATAATGAATCTTGAGATCCACATATAACGAGCTCACATCTGAAAATGATAGACTAAATCAAGTGATGAGCTCTTGGGCAAATTCTTCTATTTCATTAGACAAGCTGCACGAAGTCCAAAAGCCATGTAATGACAAAACTGGACTGGGATTCAGCTCTGACGAAATCAGCTCTAGTGATAGTAGTACGCAATCAAATCTGACAGATGACAAGCTCAAAAGAATGATTTTTGTCAAAGCCAGTATTATACATGACACACTTGAATCGATTAAGTATGATGATCAGAACGTGTCTAAGCCGAACCAGAAGGCAAAGTATGGTATAGGCTATGCTGAACCTGAGATCTCCAAGCCTAGCTGGCTAAATAACAGACTATACAAGGACCGAGCGAAAGCTGGTTCACAGTCATATGATCTGCAAAGGCGTAGTTTAGTGAAGGTGAGGAAGAATAACAGAGCAGTTCAGCTCAGACGCGATTTGAATGGTCAAAATACAAAACCAAGGTTCAATAGAGCCCACAGTATTTCAGCATGCACCCTAGTGGAAGCATACACGGGAAAAACTGTCAAGTTAATTCATGTATGGGTCCCCAAAGGGTTAATCTAATATGGAACCAAGTATAATGGTACCAAAACTTGTTTTCTGATTGCAGGTGTTCAAGAAGTCAGAAAGGTATCTGGACAGTGGATGTTCCAGACATATGACTAGTAATCACAAGTTGCTGTCGGACATCAAATACTCTAGAGGACCAAATATCGTCTTCAGCGATAACTCAAAAGGTGAAACTACGTGAAAGGGTAAGATTGTCCATGGTAACATAGTTATAAATGACGTGCTACTTGTTGAGAATCTGTGCTATAATCTGATAAGCATTAGTCAATTATGTGATCATGAGTATATAGTTAATTTTCACAAACACACATGCACAGTTCATAATCTAGCTGGTATGACCATCCTAAAATGACACAGATCGGGCAATACTTACAAAGTGAACTGGTCAGATCAGCTGGTGATTGAACC
This sequence comes from Dorcoceras hygrometricum, assembly GCA_001598015.1. NCBI lineage: Eukaryota > Viridiplantae > Streptophyta > Magnoliopsida > Lamiales > Gesneriaceae > Dorcoceras > Dorcoceras hygrometricum. The sequence goes on along the minus strand of KQ995771.1, from coordinate 31,228 downwards.
TACCTGTTTGGCTGCAAATTCTTCTAGAGCATGGTTGTGGCATAAACACACGAATCATACAAATTTTAAAACTATAGCAAGTCTATGTAAGAAATATTTGGTCACTGGTTTACCCAAAATTGATTTTACAAAAGATAAACTGTGTTCAGCATGTCAGTTCGGAAAGCAAGTCAGATCCACTTTTAAGTAAAAGGGTTGTAACTCTTCTTCCCGAAGCTTGGAACTGTTGCACATGGACCTATTTGGTCCTGTCAGATATCCAGCTTAGAGGGAACGAAGTATACCCTTGTGATTGTCGATGATTACTCCAGGTTTACCAGGGTAATATTTTTAAAATCAAAAGATCAAACCGCGGACTAGCTGATAAAGATTTTAAACCATATTCAAAATGAAAAATCTTCTTCTATTGATCGTATTAGGAGTGATCGTGGTACTGAGTTTTTAAATCGAACTTTAACTTCCTATCTTGAACACAAAGGAATCAGGAATGAGTTATCTGCGGCTAGATCACCTCAACAGAACGCGCTTGCTGAGCACCATAACTGTACTTTAAAAAAAGCCACGAGAACTATGCTTGCTAATTCCGGGATTTCTCAAAAATTTTGAGTTGAAGCGGTGAACACTGCATGCTATACACAGAACAGATCTATTATTAACAAGAATCAGCAAAAGACACCGTATGAGATATGGAATGGCATACAACCAAACATTGCATATTTTAAAGTTTTTGGTTGTCGTTGTTACATTCATAAAAATGGTAAAATGAACTTAACTATTTTGATGCACGATCGACATTGGTAGTATCCAGCTTATCTCCCACTGTCTGCTTCACGTAAGCAGGACATCCCCAAATTCCAGGATTTCTCAAAAATTTTGAGCTAAAGCGGTGAACACTGCATGCTATACACAGAACAGATCTATTATTAATAAGAATCAGCAAAAGACACCGTATGAGATATGGAATGGCATACAACCAAACATTGCATATTTTAAAGTTTTTGGTTGTCGTTGTTACATTCATAAAAATGGTAAAATGCACTTAACTGTTTTGATGCACGATCGACATTGGTATTTTTATTGGTTATTCAGCTGTCAGCAAATCTTATCGTGTTTTCAATAATAGAACGCTGACATTTGAAGAGTCAATACATGTTAGATTTGATGAGTCTAGCTTTTCTTCAAATTCAATAGCCTCACTTAATGAATAAGCAATCGATTAAAAGCTACTAATATTCTTGAATAGAGCGATGATGAGTTACAGGTTCTAAGACCTACAGAAGTTATCCAAGCTGATGCTGATCGCGTGCAAGCTGAGGCAGATCACACACCAGCTAATGCAGATCGCGTGCAAGCTGAGGCAAAATTTCATGCCAACTGATCCAGATTAGGCGCCAGCTGATGCAGATCATGCGCAAGATGATTTAAATCACGCACAAGCGGATGCCCCAAACACATTAGTAATCAACCTGGATGATGAGGATGAACAGACTACTCTACCTGAGGAAGCAACAACCTCATACGAACTGGTCTCTGGTGGAATAAAAATCATCCACCTGAACTGGTAATCGGTAACCCTACTGCACCTCTTAGGACACGAGGCCAAATGATAAATGAATATTTTAATTCAGCATTTATCTCACATATAGAATCTAACAAGATAGTTGATGCCTTAGCTGACCCAAGCTGGATACAAGCTATGCATGAAGAATTTAGTCAATTTGAACACAGCAAGGTATGTCACTTAGTTCCTAGACCAACTAATCAGACTGTAATAGGAACTAAATGGGTCTTTAGAAACAATTAGATGAAAATGGTAACGTAGTAAGAAATAAAGCTAGACTAGTGGCTCAAGGATATCGACAGGAAGAAGCAATATACTTTGATGAATCCTTTGCACCAGTGGCTAGATTAGAATTAATTCTCATATTTCTTACATATGCCTCTTTTAAAAACTTTAAAGTTTATCATATGGATGTTAAAAGTGCATTCTTAAATGCATCCTAAACGAGTAAGTGTATGTTGCACAAAATATTGGCTTCTTGGATCATACCAGACCAAATTACGTATATAAAGTGGATAAAATTCTGTACGGTCTGAAACAAGCACCAAGAGCTTGGTATGATACCCTGTCCAAATTCTTAATCGATCATGATTTTATCATTGGATCAGTAGATAAGACTGTTTAAATTGTTAAAAATAATCACGTCTTATTAGTCCAGATTTTTGTTTATGATATTATATTTGTCTCGACTTATCCTAAACTGTGTGAAAAGTTCTCAAAGCTGATGCAGGATAAGTTCAAATGAACATGATGGAGGAGCTGACATTTTTCCTAGGACTCCAAGTCAGACAGCTTGAAGATGGAATATTCACCAATCAAGCTAAATATACAAAGGAGCTTCTGAAGAAGTTCGGGATGGACCAATGCTCTTAAGAAGCTACCCCGATGAGTGCTTCAATCAAGCTGGACAAGGACGAAGCTGGTATTGCCGTTGAGGTAACACTGTATCGTGGGATAATTGGCTCCCTGCTTTACCTTAATGCTAGCAGACCAGACATCATGTTTGATGTCTGTATGAGTGCTAGATTTCAAGTAGAGCCAAAACAATCTCATTATATTGCTGTAAAAAGAAATATCTTAAAGGTACTCCTAATGTGGGTCTTTGGTATCCCAAAGACTCCAGCTTTCAACTGATCGGGTACAGTGAGGCAGATTATGCAGGATGTCGCATTGATAGGCTCGACAAGTGGAACATGTCAATTCCTAAAAGATCGTCTGATCTCTTGGTTCAGTAAAAAGCAAACATCAATAGCTACATCCACAGTTGAAGCAAAGTACTTAGCAGCTGGGAGCTCTTGTACTCAGATTCTCTGGATACAACATCAGCTCAGGGACTTTGGCATTGATGCCTCTGAAGCTCCAATATTCTGCCACAACACAAGTGCCATTGCCATCATGCAGAATCCTATGCTGCACACGAACCAAGCATATCAAGATTCGGCATCACTTCATAAGAGATCACGTGCTCAAGAAGGACGTCAGGATGGAATATGTTTCAACAGAACAACAAGATACTGATATATTCACCAAGCCACTTCCTGACGCTAAGTTTTCTTATTTTATAAACATTATTGCTCTCTTAGAACTGTCCTAATCTGATGTGTGCAGGTGATCAGGAGCTGCTAAGCTTAGGGGGAACCTTCAGCTTACGGGAGAACATCAGCGTAATAGGAACCATTAGATCATATATAATAAGATTTAAGTCACTGAATGTGCGTGATTTGAGTCATTCAGATTACACACATATATATATGATGCTTATCCCAAAGATCATCTGATATTACCCTAGCCGAAACATTAAATATATGGTTGTGATTTCTTTCCATAATTTGGTGGATTTTTAAGAATCCATTATTTTGGCAAATGTATCTACTATTTTTTTTTGTAATATATCTACGACTCTTTACAAGCGTATCTACTATTTCTTACAAGCGTATCTTTCAAATCAAAACCTGCCAATTGCTGTCTGACACGTGTGATGTCAATATATGCCAAACCGCAACCAATATTTTCTCGCTGTTTCAGCTTCTATTTATAATTTATATGATAGGATCGAATTTACGGGAGTGTCCGTGGGCTCTGTCACAACTCACGTAGGCTCTCACACAGCCTAAACACCAAACCCATTTTAAAATTTACAAGTTGAAAACCAGCACGCAACTACGAAACCATATCGGCGTCAAGCTGTACCAACAGCTCTACGAGCTGGTCCGGATTATCAGCAGATCTGCGAGCTGGTTGAACACAAACGATCTAGTTCCTTAAATCTTGTGCTGCAATAGCTCAGTGTTCTTGAATGTTAATGCACCGAGATACATATTGAGTCATGAGTTAAAATAATGCGGAAACAACTCAAACTGAACTCTTATATTCGAAACCTTTAAACAGTTTTAAGCATAGTAAACAAATATGCAATACGTGAATGTAAATGCAGAAAGATGTAAAAAAATATGCTGCAATTTGTTTATGGAAGTTCGGAGCTGAATCTCCTATGTCTCCTCTTCTTCCGCAATCGGGAAGGATCCACTTGAAGGCTTTGATTACAGCGACCCTCGCTGCAACCCACTCCCACGACCAGCATCCGCAGGAACTCCTAGCAACACCACTGCACACCAGCTCGCAAGCTGCGTGTGTCTAACTCACTTCTTTTACCGTCTCAGTGAGAAAGGCCACAGACACTTCTTTAACGACTCAGTGCGAAAGACAACGTAGACTTGTTTAACGTCTCTGTCCAAAGACTACAATGGAGAGTTTTTATATTCACATTCACTCTAATCTGTTTCCCTCAACTCTCGAATATGAGTGAATTTGTATGTGTGAGATTTACAGTATAAGAACAATCTCTTAAAGATAAAATCTCACACACTAGGAAGTGCTCCTGTCTGAGCTGGTCTCTCGATTTCTTCCCAAGGTTGTGCAGTAGACTTGTATTCTGTTTGAGCTTATGCACACCCACTCTCTCTGCTTGGCTCTCTCTGTCTTCTTCTTTCTCCTGATTTTGATATATAAAGCCGCTTAGCAGATTTGTCCGTTAGACACAATCTTGTAGCCATTTGAAAAGTCTTCTGACACTGTTGTACTTGTGTCCTTTGGCTTTAAATGCGTTGCAGGCTTTATTTGACTTGAGCTCTTTTCATAGACGCTTCTACAGCCTTTGTTAGCTTCGAGCTCTGCTTGTCTCGATAAAATAAATTAGTTTGTCTTCTAGTATCTTGAGATCAAACTAATTTTGATCTGGCGCATGGCTTCTGATTTGCTCGCACACCAGCTCGCAAGCTGCGTGTGTCTAACTCACTTCTTTTACCGTCTCAGTGAGAAAGGCCACAGACACTTCTTTAACGACTCAGTGCGAAAGACAACGTAGACTTGTTTAACGTCTCTGTCCAAAGACTACAATGGAGAGTTTTTATATTCACATTCACTCTAATCTGTTTCCCTCAACTCTCGAATATGAGTGAATTTGTATGTGTGAGATTTACAGTATAAGAACAATCTCTTAAAGATAAAATCTCACACACTAGGAAGTGCTCCTGTCTGAGCTGGTCTCTCGATTTCTTCCCAAGGTTGTGCAGTAGACTTGTATTCTGTTTGAGCTTATGCACACCCACTCTCTCTGCTTGGCTCTCTCTGTCTTCTTCTTTCTCCTGCTTTTGATATATAAAGCCGCTTAGCAGATTTTTCCGTTAGACACAATCTTGTAGCCATTTGAAAAGTCTTCTGACACTGTTGTACTTGTGTCCTTTGGCTTTAAATGCGTTGCAGGCTTTATTTGACTTGAGCTCTTTTCATAGACGCTTCTACAGCCTTTGTTAGCTTCGAGCTCTGCTTGTCTCGATAAAATAAATTAGTTTGTCTTCTAGTATCTTGAGATCAAACTAATTTTGATCTGGCGCATGGCTTCTGATTTGCTCTACCAGCTAGTGTCTTTCCAGCTGGTTTTATTCAGCCGTTTCCATCCTGAGCTGGTTGCTTCACTTAACTTGTTTCCCAACTTTACTCCATTCCCAGCTAGTTTCCTTCCAACTGGTTGAATCTTTTGCTACATAAGTCTTCCTATATCTGCATCTGTGAGATAAGCCTTTTCACAGATATCATACGGCCAGCTGGTTTCTCTGCTCCGAGCAAACTGCTTCTACTGATCTTCATCATCTTCAGATCTTATAGTTCCTCTATCTAGCAAATTTCTTCCCCATATTATGACTGTTCATAAAACAACCAGACTCTAGAAATTTTTTTTTTAAACAAGTTCCGAATAAACAATCTACAAAGTATGGCTCGTCCTTTTAAAACATGTTTCTCAACATTACTTTAAAACATAAATAAATAAATATCTTAAAAACATTAAATCATCGATATGGCTTAAAATCAAAGTACGTAAAAGTTGCGGAAACTAAACATGACTGATAAAATAACTGAAATATTTCATAACATAAGATGAAGACGTCAGAGTGGTCATGGGGTACAAGATCCTACCGCCGGTCGGCATAAAATCAACAGGATCATCACCTGTACCATTTAAACCTAGTGAGCCTAAAGGCCCAACATGCTCTATCTGAATTATAACAAGGTACATATAGTATGCAAGCACATACGTATAGTAAAATAACTTTAAAACATGCGTGCATGAATGATCGTAAAACATGATTCATAATACGGTCGTAACATATCATAATCTTATAGCATACATAACAAGGCATGACATAGCATAACATAAAAATGTGTGAGTCGTATCCATGAAGTGTGAGCCATGACATAAGCGATTGATCAATCTATGAACCAACGTACGCGACGATGCTGTTCACCCGACCTTACCTCGGGATCCCTCACACCTCTATGCTACCACTTCACCATGTCGTGATCACATGGATCAATAAGCTCGTAATACATTAAAACAGGGGATCCTCAGGCCCGGTATCCCGACTAGCTCCCATCGCAAACTTGTCACACATCACTTCAATCCCTCGATTTTTCTTCCAATTCTTACATGCCTTAACATTTCATAAAACTTTCATGATGCGTGCTTCATAAAAACATGCAATTTAAAAGGCTTAGCCCGTCAATATATATTTAGTTCTTTCATTTAAAACATTATCATTGTTGGAGTGCAATAATTGCCCCTGCTAGGTAGAGCGATCGAAACGTGGCGCTTGTGTTGCTATACATTTAAAAAGATTGGAGTTGCACCGTTACCACCAGTTATAGCTTTTGGTAAAGCGGCAGGCGCTCGATCCTACAATCATACATAAAATACTATATATATAATTAAATATATATTCACGGGCTTCTACATTTTCTACTTCGATCAAGGACTGGTTGACGTGCCTGGCCCACTAACTCTAAGCCCAAAAGCCTAGACTTAACCTCAAAATAAAACTTAACCCTAAACATGACTTGGCCATAAATTTAAAATTTAATTTTAAAAATTTATAAAATACTCACTTCTTCACTTTAAAATCAAACATTAAAATTTTACAAAATCCCATAAATCAAATAAATTCTAAAAAATACTGGAAGACATCTTAAAATTTTCTTAAAACATTAAATAAAGTCATCCATGAACTTTGGCAACCCCAAAGACTCCAAATCTTAATTTTCACAAAAATGATCGGACGAGGCTCACTTCGAGCGACAAAAAGGTAAAAATCATTAAAAAATCCATTTCTTAACCAAATCACTCCCTATTTCAACCCACATAACCCTAACTCAATATACTAGTCAATGGAATAAACGAGACTCAAAAACAATTCAAGACGTGACCAACCCAATGCTTGTAATGACACTGCTCGCGTGCAGACTACAATCAGGACACGTTCTAGCCATAAAACTCATAACTAATTTGTTCCTCGACAAATTCGCTCCCCGTTTGGACCTGAGTGACCCTAACTCAATGTGATATCTCATGAAATCAACCTTGACCACACAAACCACATAGAACGACTTACCCGACCCCAACAACTCTACTGTCGCGCACAAACAACAAGCCAGGACACGTGCTGATCATAAAATTCATAACTAATTCATTCCTTGACCAAATCCCTCTCCATTTGGACCCACGTGACCCTAACTTGATATGTTAAATACCAGGACCACTCTTAGACCAAAACCTAGCCCCATGAATCACCCATAACCGAATCTTCACAAGGAACAATTCAAATACGGGTTAAAAATCGTGATGCATGCATGAATCGTAAACAATAAACGTAGATCTGATAAATTCATATACAAATCATGCAATATATTTTAAAAACAGTATATTATTATTTAAATGGTGAGAAAAGGAAGAATAGAACATGCCTTGATTGAGGAATAACGAAGAACTGCGAGTTACCGAAGCGGGGGACGCGAGATCGGGACAAACCACCTTTAAAACACCCAAATTTTGATGGAGCCTAGAGCACCAAGGGGAGGAGGCACGCTAGAGGAGAGGAATGAGGTAGGGTTTTCAAAAATTGGGGTAGGGAGAAAATGAATTGTGTCCAAAATGACCCTTCTATATTTTAATTAGAAAAATAACGAGTTTTCCAATACTAACCCTCCACTAATTTAAAATGTTGAATAAAAGTCTAAACATAATCTTTAAAAACTAAATTTTCATAAACATAGCCTCCTCAATTTTAAAATATAGGAAAGTCCAATAAAACAAACCCGTATAGGCGAAAAACGGGTTCCCCTGAGCAATAATGAATAAAAACCTTATTTTTCTAAAATTGCTGCTTAAAAATAATAAATTTGTTTTAAAAAGTATGAGGGCTTAAAACTTTCAAATAATTTTCATCTCGGTTGTCCCTAGTCTCGTCCGCGTCCGGAACTCAAAAGGGCTAAAAACATAACATGCATATCATGAAACATTAAAACCATCATGCAAGCACATAAAATAGCATATAGTTTTCTAAAATAATTTTCCCCCTAGTCATGCACTCATTTACACGTACATTAGGATTTCTGGGCGTTGCTCTGCTCTTGAACATCTTTTCCAGCTGGTTTGTCCTTAACCAGATGGTTTCTAATATGCTCCATATATCTGAGCAGACTCTTCATTTGTGTGAGACCTGGATTTGTAATTGAGATTTATCGTTGGAATGTATCGATAAATAGAGGTTCTGCTGGTTTAAGATCTCTATTTCAGTGTATTGAATTGCATTTTCGGGTTCTTTTTCGTGTGTTGAGCAATTCTGGAGATTTTGTATTTTCGCATATTTGAGGTACCTGCTGGTTGATGTGTCAGCCGGGTTTGGGAGTTAGCAGCTGGTCGGTGGCAAAACCAGTCGAAGCGTGTTTTAGCGCGAGATTCTTGAAACACCGTCGTTTGCGTGAAGTCTGGTTGCGTGTGTTGTGATCAGCAGATGCTTTAGCGTAGTTGCGTTGAGGGCTAAAACGACTGCGTTTAGATTAGTTGGCGCGACGTCGTTTGGATGTTGCGTCTGGTACCAGCTGGTAGATCGCGTGTGTGTTCCTGCTGGTTGATCAGCAGATGTAGATGTCAACGCGGGTCAACATTCCTGTAGCTCGAAGATGATGCGTCGTCATTTCGTTGTTGCGACTGGGAGTCCAGCTGCGAGTGAGTTTCGCCGCTATTGCTTGCTGCTGGTATTTCGCGAGAGCTAGAGACTGGATGACGTCAGTGGAGCGACGTCGTTTGAGTTAGTTGCAACGCTGCGTTTTGAGGTTGCGACTTGATCCAGCTGAGAGTAGCGTTACATTGTTTTGTTCTTGCGACTGGATACCCAGCTGCTGGTATAGTATTCTATGCGACGTCGTTTGAGTAAGTTGGTACGACGCCGTTTTGAGAAACAGCCGTTAGTTATTTTAGCGATTGTTGGAGAAATCAGCTGTTGGTTCTTGCGTCTGCTGGTTTGGGAAATTGTTGGTGTCGACTGGTTTTGTCGGTAGACAATTATTGGTATTGATTTCCAGTAGTTGCTAGTGCTATTTATAGGAAGACTTGGTCTTCGATTTTGTGATATCATTTCCCATACTTAGCAAATATTTCCAACCTTTCGTTCCTTATCCTTCGAACCCTAGAACACTGTTCAGCCGTGAGCTTTTCCGACGATTTTCCGTCGTTTCCGGTTGTTGTTTTGCTCGTGCGAGGTAGCGTTGAACTCCTCTTGAGAAGCTCTTCCAATTCGTACCAGTTTTAGAAGCTGGAATTGGCTAGTCGAGGAACGCGAAGTTGCTGCCGTTCGAGTGTTGCGTCGATTTGGTAGAACTACGTTCTGGTTTTCGGTGAGACCTTGTTCCTAGCCATAGTTTTAAGTTTTCTATGTAATTGTTGAGGTATTTTGGGCAGCTGGTCGAGTGAGACTCCCAGCCGTGAGCTTGATTAGCAACCTGTTAGATTTACGTTGTGTATGCCGTGTGTTTAACAGGCTTTTACCAGAGTCTTCGGGATTTCTCGCAGGGTTAATTGTTGCTCAGTATAAGGTACGAATTTGAGCTTGATTTACAGCGAAAAATTTCCGTGCCTGCTGGTTGTGTCCTGTTGGCTTAAAACTTTCAAATAATTTTCATCTCGGTTGTCCCTAGTCTCGTCCGCGTCCGGAACTCAAAAGGGCTAAAAACATAACATGCATATCATGAAACATTAAAACCATCATGCAAGCACATAAATAGCATATAGTTTTCTAAAATAATTTTCCCCCTAGTCATGCACTCATTTACACGTACATTAGGATTTCTGGGCGTTACAGTTCATGACTTTGCTAGATAGAGTCCCTATTTTCTTGCTCTGCTCTTGAACATCTTGTCCAGCTGGTTTGTCCTTAACCAGATGGTTTCTAATTTGCTCCATATATCTGAGCAGACTGTTCATTTGAGCTGTAATCTAAGCTAGTCTGCTTCAGAGTTCTTCTGGATCAATGCTGAGTTGTGGAAATGTGCCCATACAGCTCGCATCTTTCCTTACCAGCATGGCTCAATTGAGACTGATCGAGTACCCCTTGCGTAAAGATTCTTCCTCTGCTCCAATGTACGGGAGTTATCTTGAGCTCGTTTAGCCTCTCATTAAAACATCTCGGTTCTGCACTTGAACACAACGCTTGTACGATGTCCTTGATCTGCACTTGAACCATTCTGCCCTTCGCATTACTGCGCTAATCTGGATAAACATATGCAAGTATGTTTATGCTCAAAATATTTCTCCCTCTTTTTGTGGGAATCAAAAAGGGTTTCGAAATCAAGTTTCCATCTTAATATTTAAAACAAACTCCTCCTAAAGAGAGCATGAGGTTATTTTTAATTTTTAAAATAAAATCATTTTCGAAGGGACGACATTTTGTGTAAAACATATGCATGAGATTTTGAAGACAGAATCTATGCTACTAAATGGTTCTCATTTATATAGACCATAGGAGCAATATAAGATTCAATTCACAGAATCTCTTTCATTTTACCCTAAGACAGCCTCGCCAGCCCTAGATATCATGGCGTCCACAGAGCTCGCGCAATCTGTTAGCTCGTCGGAACAGATATTGCTGCACTTTCCTTTCGAGAAACTGCTCTGCAATTCAATAGACATTGCTCCCCCTATCCATATAAGATGAGTTTTGAAATCCCTAAAAATTTTGTAGCATAGACAAGATTTCGAAGGAATATCAGAGCAGACAGAATTTTAAAACCATTTAAAAATTTTCGAAGGAAAAATGTACTATTCAATAACAACCTGCCTCTTATAACAATTTTTACGATAGAATTTCGGGGTTGTTCATGAGCTCTGCCATAACTCAAGTAGGCTCTCACACAACCTAAACACCAAACCCATAAGTTACGTGCATTTTAAAATTTACAAGCTGAAAACCAGCACGCAAATACAAAACCAGATCGGCGTGAAGCTGGACCAACAACTCTGCGAGCTGGTCCCGATTACCAGCAGCTCTGCGAGTTGGTTTAACACAAACGATCTGGTTCCTTAAATCTTGTGCTGCAATAGCTCAGTGTTCTTGAATGTTAATGCATCGAGATACAGATTGAGTTATGAGTTAAATCATGCGAAAAAAAACTCAAACTGAACTCTTATATTCGAAAGCCTTTAAACAATTTTAAGCGTAGTAAACAAATATGCTATGCGTGAATGTAAATGCAGAAAGCTGTAAAGAAATACGCTGCACAATTTGTTTATGGAAGTTCGGAACTGAATCTCCTACGTCTTCCCTTCTTCCGCAATCGAGAAGGATCCACTAGAAGGCTTTGATTACAGCGACCCTCGCTGCAACCCACTCCTACGACCAGCAGCCGCAAGAAATCATAGCAACACCAATGCACACCAACCCGCAAGCTGCGTGTGTCTAACTCACTTCTTTACTGCCTCAGTGAGAAAGGCTACAGACACTTCTTTAACGTCTCAGTGCAAAAGAAAACGTAGACTTGTTTTACGTTTCTGTCCAAAGACTACAAGGGAGAGTTTTTATATTCACATTCACTCTAATCTATTTCTCTCAACTCTCGAATATGAGTGAATGTGTATGTGTGTGAGATTTACAGTGTAAGTATAATCTCTTAAAGATAAAATCTCACACACTGGGAAGTGCTCCTGTCTGAGCTGGTCTCTCGATGTCTTCCCAGGGTTGTGCAGTAGACTTGCATTCTGTTCGAGCTTATGCACACCCACTCTCTCTGCTTGGCTCTCTCTGTCTTCTTCTTTCTCCTGTTTTTGATATATAAAGTCGCTTAGCAGATTTGTCCGTTAGACACAATCTTGTAGCCATTTGAAAAGTCCTCTGACACTGTTGTACTTGTGTCCTTTGGCTTTAAATGCGTTGCAGGCTTTATTGGACTTGAGCTCTTTTCATAGGCGCTTCTGCAGCCTTTGCTAGCTTCGAGCTCTGCTTGTCTCGATAAAATAAATTAGTTTGTCTTCTAGTATCTTGAGATCAAAATAATTTTGATCTGGTGCATGGCTTCTGATTTGCTCTACCAGCTAGTGTCCTTCCAGATGGTTTTATTCATCCGTTTCCATCCTGAGCTGGTTGCTTCACTTAACTTGTTTCCCAGCTTTACTCCATTCCCAGCTAGTTTCCTTCCAACTGGTTGAATCTTTCGCTACAAAAGTCTTCCTATATCTGCATCTGTGAGATAAGCCTTTTTACAGATATCATACGGCCAGCTGGTTTCTCTGCTCCGAGCAAACTGCTTATACTGATCTTCATCATCTTCAGATCTTATAGTTCCTCTATCTAGCAAATTTCTTCCCCATATTATGACTGTTCATGACTTTACTTGATAGAGTCCCTACTTCCTTGATCGGCTATTGAACATCTTGTCCAGCTGGTTTGTCATTAACCAACTGGTTTCTAATCTGCTCCATATATCTGAGCAGACTCTTCATTTGAGTTGTACTCTAAGCTGGTCTTCTTCAGAGTTCTTCTGGATCAATGCTGCGCTGTGGCAGTGTGCCCATCCTGCTCGCATCTTTCCTTACCAGCTTTGCTCAATTGAGACTGATCGAGTACCCCTTGCGTACAGATTCTTCCTCTGCTCCAATGTACGTGGGTTACCTCGAGCTCATTTAGCCTCTCATTAAAACAGCTAGGTTCTGCACTTGAACACCACGCTTGTACGCTTGCCGTGATCTTCACTTGAACCATTCCGCCCTTTGCTTTACTGCGCTTGGTCCCTGTGCTGTTCTTTCAATAAGCTGGTAAACCAGCTTGGTGTTCCCTGCAATTTGGAAGACTTCTGTTGTACCATCTTGGCGTCCCCTCACTGTTCCAGCATAGATATCTTCAATCGAACCAGCTTAGGTGTCCCCTTACTGTTCCAATTTGGATATCTTCCTTCCTTCTTAAACAAATGCACTACACAAGTCATGTAAACCATTAGTAAGATATAAACAGGTTTTGTGTTAATCAAAACTTAGATTCTGATGTGTAGAAACAGATCCAACATTATATTTTTTTAACCTTCGATTACCATCACTATGTTGTTGTTCCTAAATTTTCTTGCAGAAACCTCTCTCGCTTCTTAGCAATCTAGCACCAATAGCATTTGTTTTTGACAAGAACGCACTACAAGTCAATTTCGAATCAGTTCTTAGCTTTCCCAGCAAGGGAATGATGAAGATGTTCCAAGCTCTGGAGTCGTCGGGACTCAGAGCCTTCCTAAGGTGCACAACAACAGTTTATGAGGAGGATATTCAGGCCTTGTTTTCCAACACCAAACTGGAGAGAAACACTGTGATCAGCACAGTCAGAGGCTCATCCGTGGTAATTTCTGAGGACATGTTTGTTGGTATCTTTCATTTGCCCACTGAGGGGCTAGTAGTATTGTCTGAGTTGCCAGAAAGGTTGGTTGCACATATGAGGATGGAATTTTTTGAGTCAACGGGCCAGTACACAGTTCTTGCAAGAAGAAAGATATGAAGGTGGAATATCGTTTTCTGCACAATATCATAGCCAAAGCACTCACTGCCAAAGTTGGATCTTTTGATGTTGTGACCCAAAGCAGATTTGATCTGATGGTGGCTATCATGGGAGGCATCAAAATCAACTGGAGTAAAATCCTCTTCCAGATTTGAAGGCAATGGTCATGCCATCAACCAAGCAGGCTCGTGGTTTTGCTGTGTAGCTGAGTCTGCTGCTGAAGGGAGTTACAAGATTGAAACTGGGCGAATCTAAAGCCATTCCCTCTTTGGAGATCTTATCTGTCAAATCTGCTGGCACATACGTTGCTAAGAACTAATCAGCTTTGGCGGAACTTGTTGAGAAGAAGCAGTCTACTGGTAACACAGTGAGACCAATAGCACCCAAAGCCAAACGGTTGGAGGATGTAAGCACCGGAGCCGTAGCTTTTGTTCAGCCAAAATTCAAGCGAAAGCGAGCTACTAGGAGACCTGGTGTGAGGCCAACCGTCCCAACTCAGATGACGCGTCCTCCGAAGCGCAAACTCATTTTGTTGGAGGATTATGATTATGAGGATCCTAAGCCGTTGCCGAAAGAAACTTAGGTGTCAGCACCTGTGGTCCAATATGTTATGTCGCGGATGAAAACTTAGATCTTGGAAGTACCCGATGACGAGACTTTATCTCAGGATGCACTTTATCAGACTCTTCGGGCAAAACAGTACCCTCCTTCGGCGACGACAAGAAAGTCGATAACTGAGATTTGGTGTAGCCAGGGCATCCATATTAGAGAAGTGAACTATCGTACCAAATCTCTCCCGAATATTGCCCCTGCAGAAAATGGAAAGAAGATTTTGGTTGAGACACCTAAGGGTAATCCAGTCAAGCAGACAATCAATTTGATTCTTGCAAATATTAAGTTCTTCATCAAGATCAGAGACTCCATATTTTTCAGAGTGCATGACCACATATAGTGTTCAGGGTTTGAACAACCTAAGTGGTTAAGGGACCGTTTCAAAATGGATGCGGCCAAGTTGCTTCGATTGATCGAGACAAATTGTCTTCAAGTAGCCTTCAATCGAAGATGATGATACATGAAAAATTCCGAGAACTGTTTCTTCCCAAGGTTCTACTTGAGAGGCGGAAAAACTTTTGTTAGAGTTAATTTCAGAAGTTTGGTGAAGACAAATAGAAGATATTAATCGGATCAAAGGCACAATATCTGGATGAAGATTACAGCATTTAATACAGAAACTAGAACGGAGAAGAGCCAAGCTGGTTAAGGTCAAACCAGCTCAGGATATTTAGTTGCGTTGGTTAAGGACAAACCAGCAAAGGTAATCTAGTCAAGCTGGTAAGGTCAATCCAGTTCAAGAAATTTAAGCTCGAAAGAGTAGAAACAGATTGAAATTACATCAGTTCATAAGAGCAGTAAAACAGGGGTTTATAGTTGAGAGAACATCTCGCAGTGAAGTGGTATAATAGACCAACTGGAAGACCAGCTTGGTGAACCAGCTCGAAGCAGATTGGTTCTACAGGTGTTATTGTACTAAAGATTTGAGTGAACAAAATTGTTTATCTGGGTTAGAACAAAATAAGGTCAAGAGCAGATCGGTTTAGAGCAGATTGGAAAAATTAGCGTAGACCAGATTAAAGCAATTCGACGCACAGATCGGATCGAGAAACCAGCTAATTAAAGACAACTTAACAAAATTGAATTTCAGAATGTTTGAGGCTACGTACAGATTGATGTGATACATTTCACCTCTCTGCATTGATGTGTAATCGTTGTAAATACTTTGAGCTAATTCCAGATATACAGAGATTTGGTTCAAACTGAAGACAGCGCAGAGTTGCTAAAAAGGGTAATGTATTTAATGAAGATGTACGAACATCGTACAGGCATTTAAGTCGTCTCATGAATTTAAATTAGGATACATTCGACGTGTATACTGTAACATATATTATCGTTGTATCCAAAGAGTATAAATAGCAGAGCAGATCAGCTGTGAGAAGGTTACCGACCGAACTAGTTACAAATCACGAGATACGAACTTACAAGCTTTCAAGAGCGAACTAGAAAAGAGTTCTTCTGCCAAACCAGCTCACAGCCAGTGACTCACGCACATATTACTTATTCAATTATTTGTGTCACACAATCTTCCATACACACACTCTGCAGTGTTGAGCCTTCTTTGTAAATCATAAATAGAGAGTGTTGAGTGCTAGATTTGCACAACCAGCTTAGTGCTGAATTCATTGTATTTGCGAACCAGATCACGGTTCTGGATTTGTTGGTTGAGTGCTAGGAGTTCTTGCAGCTGCTGGATGTTGGATCAGGTTTGTACTAGTGGTTGTATAAATCAAATCTTCTAGTGGAAATCCTTCCCGTTGAATAAGAAGGGAGACGTATGAGAGTTAACTCCGAACTTCCAGAAACAAATCTCTTGATCCCTTATCTTTTACATTCACGCATTTGTCTAACTGTTTACTGTTGAATCGTGTTCTTTCCGCATAAAAACATTTTACTACACGAAAAACAGCTATCACTGAGAATCCTCTAAGCTGGTAACTTGGCTTAGAAGTTTGTGTCGAGCAGCAAAATCTCTTAAAACAGATTTTTGATTAAAATCTGCAAAGGAGTTCATTCACCCCCCCTATGAACTCCCGAGTTTGTTTTTCGATCCTAACAAGTGGTATGAGAGCTTGAATTCTCAGTGTTTGAACATTTTGTTTTTTATATCCGTCTAATATGTCGATTTCTCACAACAGGATTCCTATGTTTTCCAAGAACTAATACGACGTCTGAAAGATCCGGATGCAGGCGCACCTAGAAGCTCAAGATGATGACATGTGGTTCGTAATAAATAACGGGCCCATGCAGATAATTAAGATGAACACAGTTGTGGCTATAACTGCAGGTGCACCTCAGTGGATAGAGAAACCCATATTGGAGTGGACCTATGAGGATAAGAAGAAATCCAATATGGATACTATCGCCAAGGACATCTTATACAGGACTAGACAATAACATGTTTAGCAAAATCCAGAAGTGCACAACGGTGAAAGAAATCCGGGAGAAGTTGACCCAGATCTGTGAGGGCAACAAAGAAACAAAAGAGAAGAAGCTTACTGTGGCCCTCCAAAAATTCAACTGATCAGGATGAAGGCTGATGAAACAATGGCAGAGATTGGTGAACGGTTTAGCTCACTAGTGATTAAGCTAACAAGACTTGGGAAAGAAGCAACAGGAAGTTGGCCCTGAAAGTGATGCATGCACTGCCCAAGGAATTGGATGTCAAGACCATGGATATGAGGGAGTCCAAGGACTTGAACAAAATGAAGTTTCACGATTTATTCGCCAATCTGAAGGCTTATGAGTTCGAGCTGGAAACGAGAGCGGAGTCCGAGCCATCTACTTCTCAACCAACCAGAGCTCTCGCTGCTACAATTCCAGAACAGAGTCCATGCCCTACCAGCAGCAGATCAACAGAGGAAATGAGCAAGGATTCTATGTCCTTGTTCATAAAGAAATCGGGAAATTTATTCGGAAGCATAATCCTAAACCCTCCTCTTTTGATTCTCCCAAAAAGAATTTTAATTCTCATTCTGATGACAAGTGTTATAACTGTGGCAGGCCTGATCACTTTATGGCTGATTGCAGGAATCCAAGGCTGGACGTGAAGAAGCAACCGGACGCAGCAACAGCAAGGAGAAAAAGGAGAAGAAAATTTATCGGAAAAGGAGAACTGAGAAAGCGATGGTTGCAGGGGAAAATAAAAGTACATGGGCTGACTCAGATTTAGAAGAATCCAGCTCTGGAACATCCTCATCCAGTTAAATCGATGATGAAGTACAGTGTTGGCTGATGACATTGATGAGGTATTCGATTTTTCTAATTTCGATTCAATTTTTCTAGTTTGGAATTCCCACGTGAGGACCTTGTCACAGCACTTAATGACATGGATCAAGAATACAAGAAGCTTTCTCAAGCATTCGAGGAAGTTAAAGCTGAAGAGAGAGCTGTGCAACAAAATCTGAGCTGGATAGCTCAAGCAATATGCAAGCTACTCTAATTAAGCTTGAATCTGAGAATGAGGAACTGAGAAGCAAGTACTAGGAGATACTTAATGAGAATCAGTGATTGGCTGGTATAATAAGCTCCTGGACCAGGTCTTCTGCTTCCCTGGATAAACTGGATGGAGTTATGAAGCCATCGGGTGATAAAACTGGATTAGGCTATAATAACGATGTAAGCAGTACAGCAGAAACCAGTTGTATCACACATTTGGAAAGAACAAAGTTTCAAACCATGAAATTTGTAAAATCTAGTGCGGGACAGCCTGTAGAGGGACAATCTGGTGAAACAAAGATAGCAACTGAGCCTCCGATATGGAATGGAAGATTTTGCAGGCTGGGGTATACTGCTCCTGAGAAGCCTCGTGAAAGCTGGCTTAAGAAAAGAATTGAACAGATAAGGGGTAAAACCAAATCTGGTGGAAGAAAGCCAGGCCAGTTTTCTCAACCTTCTACGAAGGAAAGGCAGTATACGCCAAGATACAAAAATCCAAGATCACAAGTCCAGCATGTTGCGTATCAAACTCACACCATATCAAAGAATACACAAGGATCACACATGTGCTTTGATGCACAACTGGTAAATGGGTTAAGATTATCCAAGTGTGGGTCCCGAAAGGTCTAATCAAACCTGGACCCAAATAGACCAAAGGGTACCAAAGTTTGCATTGTTTGTGATTGCAGGAACAACAGATTTCTAGATTGGAGCAATCAACATGGTATCGGGACAGTGATGTGCAAGGCACATGACTGGATATGCCAAGCTGCTTACAGAGCAAACATTCCTTGTAGCTGACTCTTCTAAGTGCTGGCTATGGCATGAGCAGATGAACCATCTCAACTTAAAAACAATTGTCAATCTGAGTATCTTCCTAGGTACTCAGCTGTTAGCATAGCCTATCGAGTCTTCAACAACAGAACTCACACTGTTGAAAAATCTGCTCATGTGGTTTTTGATGAAACCAGCTTTAGATGAACATCAGCTTCCAAGCTAAATGATCTGTGCACTCGCTTGGAATCTACTAATCTGGAGGAATCAAGTGATGACGAGGCACACAACAGATATAAAGCTGATGACCAGCACGCTGTGGATATGCCAATCACCAACGCAGACGTTCGTGATGTTGCACAGACTGGTCCATATCGTGATCAAGCTGGTGGAGATAATGTGCATGCTGATGAGCCTAATATAACTAGTGACCGTACAACAAGTGGCATTCCAGTAGATCCAGCCGGAACGAATGGGGAACAGAACGAAGCTTCAACCTCATATAGACCAGGTTTCCGGTGGAATAAAAATCATCCACCAGAGCTGGTCATAGGTAACCCAACTGCACCCGTTAGGACACGAGGCCAGATTAAGTGAATATTTCAATTCTGCATTCATTTCGCACATTGAACCTAAGAAGGTAGAAGAGTCCTTAGTGAACCCGAGCTGGATAGAAGCTATGCAAGAAGAACTTAGCCAATTCGAACATAGTAACATATGGCATCTAGTTCCTAGACCTACTGACCAGAACATTATAGGTACTAAATGGGTCTTTAGGAATAAATTAGATGAGAATGGAATGTTGTTCAAAATAAAGCTAGGATAGTAGTTCAAGGCTATAGGCAAGAAGAGGGGATAGATTTTGAAGAATCCTTCGCCCCTGTAGCTAGACTGGAGGCCATTAGAATCTTTCTTGCATATGCATCATTTAAGAATTTTAACGTTTATCATATGGATGTCAAAAGCATTCTTAAATGACATCTTGAATGAGGAAGTGTATGTTACACAACCTCCTGGCTTCGGAGATCATACCAGACCATAATACGTATATAAGCTTGATAAAGCTCTGTACGGTCTGAAACAAGTTCCTCGAGCTTCGTATGATACTCTGTCCAAGTTTCTCATAGATCATAATTTTTTATTGGTTCTGTCGACAAGATATTGTTTAAATTCGTTAAAAACGATCACATCTTGTTGGTACAGAATTATGTTGATGATATATCTTTGGATCGACTAATTCTAAGCTTTGTGAAAATTTTTCCAAGCTCATGCAGGATAAATTCGAGATGAGCATGATGAGGGAGCTAATATTTTTCTTAGGCTTACAAGTCAAACAGCTTGACGATTCGGTCTTCATCAATCAAGCTAAATATACAAAAGAACTTTTCAAGAAGTTAGGAATGGAAAAATGTTCATTAGCGGCTACTCCAATGAGTGATTCAATCAAACTGGACGAAGATGAAGCTGGAACTGCAGTTGAGGGAGTATCGTGGGATGATTGGATCTCTATTGTACCTAACCGCAAGCAGACCAGACATTATGTTCTCGGTTTTTATGTGGACCAGTTTCAAACTGATCCAAAATAGTCTCACTACATGGTTGTTAAACGCATTTCTCAATATCTTAAGGGCACGCAGAACGTGGGTCTTTGGTATCCCAAAGACTCAAGTTTAAATTTGATTGAATATAGTGATGCAGCTTACGCAGGTTGTAAAATTGATCGGCGTATCACTAGTAGAACTTGTCAGTTTTTGGGTGATAGACTAATTTCATGGTTTATCAAGAAACAGACATCAATTGGCACATCAACAACTGAGGCAGAGTACCTCTGTAACGCCCAGAAAATTTTAAATCCATAATTAGAAAGTTTAAAAAATTGAGAGATCTATTTAAAATGCAATTGTTAATCATCTTTCATATAGTTGATTTTTCAGATTTGAGACACGGTTGCAAAAGCTGTCCAGTCGGTCCAGACAAGCCGATTTATTTCCTCTTTTAAAATGGTTCGGTTTGCATCTTTTGTTGTTAAAAAAATTAGATTAGCACTTTTTAAGTATTTCTAGCACTTTTGAAAGAAAACGTGTTTAATAATTAGATTTCAGATTTCATATAAAAGCTGTCGAAACACTTCATACATATTTCATTCTCAAATATTTTACTTTTTACAAACGGTACTCTCTGCAAGAAAACCGAACAAAAGTCTCAAAACTTTTCACAGGAAATGAACGGGTTATGTGTCGATCCAGGCTAGAAACGCTTGCTGTAATTTTTGTCGCAGAAGAAGGCAAGTAAAATCTATTTCTTGCTACACTCTTGAAAGCATATATTGTTTTTGTTGCATGTTTTGTATGCGTTCTAAAAAAGGTTTGAGACCTGGCTTTTTGATGTTCTTCAAACGCAGAAAGAATATATAATGTTTTATGTAAAGAAAATATGTGTTTGCTGAGATTTTGATTCAAAAAAGTTATTCGAAAATGTTTTAAGATGTTCATTCCTGATTCTTCCTGAGTTTTCTGGGATATTCTTAAAAGCAGCTTATCAGTAGCTTACGAGCAGCTTTTGTATTTTGCCTTAGTAGCTTACAAGTAGCTTCGTCATTCTTGTTTCTGGAGTTTTCCTTAGATATTTTTCGATTTCTTCAGATTAAGGAAACCTTCTAATTTTTTATATTTCAAGCTAAGATCGAAATCTGATTCCTTTCTCAGAACTGTTTTATGTTATGATCTGATTTTGGGTTCCAAGTCTGAGTTGACCTCATTTGACCATCGAAATCTGAACCGTTCATTTAAGTCATGTTGACTTTTCCAAATATGAGTTGACCAAACAGTCCAGATCTTATTTTATACTAAAAGCTGGTATGCTTGTGTACTATTCATATTCAGAGCTGATTTCAGTTTTCTTCTTCGATTGATATCCCTTGAATTTTCAATAGCTTCTGAACATCAAGAGGGTTTTTAAAACAGCAAACCATACTCCACAGTGATCTGTTTCAGATTAAGAAACGTAAGAAAAGCAAGTTACAAAAAATAAAGTTTTACAGAATGTTAAGAGATTATGACATAGATAACAGATGGTCTATATGGAAAGGGTGAGGACGCGGCTGACGAACCAGTGTGCCCTTTTCAAATCGGAAGGGATCATGTTGTGGTTGACGAACTACATAGCCTTCAATTGTGATAGATGGGAATAATTCTCAGTTCGTGATATTAGATGACAGTTTGATCAAACGATGTTGACCAATGTACAGGTGTCTAAGACATATTTTGATTAATAATAAGTACAAAGCACGTGGTGATTTATAATCACGACTCTGAGAAATATCTAAGATTATTTCTTTTAAAAGCAAGTAAATGTTATAAAGGATTAAATCATGTGCAGTTATACTTTCAAAGTTTCCAGATTTAACAGATTATATTGTTCAGGTTTTCAAGCTTTCTCAGTTCAGCTTTTCCAGATTATCGTATTATAATACTCTGTATTCGCATTGTTCAGATTTGAACTATAGTAAATATAAAGTTATTGATATGCTTGCATTGCCTGCTTTTGCTATTCTAGATTTACTTGTTGGGTCCCTAGGCTCACTAGTTTTCTTGAGTGCAGGTGATGTATAGTAGGGAGCTGGATGGTGCGAACTGGAACGGACCGGAGGTGTTTATCGTGGATACCAGTTTCAGTTCTGTGTTCAGATCTGATTATCGTGAACAATAGCTTCCGTTTCGGTTTCAGTCTCTTTTGTCTTTGTTGTATAACAAAATTATAGTTACATCTTTCGAAGCATAGCAGATTACCAACGCTTGTTTTGATAAATCTGAATCACATTGTACTTTCGAATATTGTATTATTTCCGCGTGGTTATATGAACAAATCTGTTTTGGTTTATTTCAGTTCTATTCGTTATCAATTCAGTCCAGAAATTCACATGTTGTTTGTTTTGATCCACGTACAAACTTTTAGAATTTAGAACACCAAAATTTATTAATTTAAGTGAGAAAAATTCCAGTCGCTACAATTGGTATCAGAGATTTCTTTGAGATAAACACTTCTTCTAGTCTGAGACAGTTCTCGCCAGCCGCTTCTACCATTCTGTGAGTTTTATTTCATGTTCAAGCATATAGTAATCTCTCATATTAGTATTATGGTGGTTTTGGGTTACCCATACAGATAATGGCAGGAAGAAGTAGAGGAAGAAGAGGTACTATAGAAGGAGAGGGTGAAGCCGACAGAAATAACCCTGTCGTAACCACCATGGCCCAATTACTAGAACGTCTGGTTGATCAAACCAATCCAGGAAATGGTCAACCAATAGGAAGAATAGTTGGCCGTGAAGATCCACATGAGAGGTTTAGAATACAACGACCTCAAGAATTTTCTGGTTCAACAGATCCGCTGATAGCAGAAAGCTGGATCAAATCGTTAGAAGTTATATTTGATTATTAACACCTGACCGACCAGGAGAGATCTCGGTGTGCAATTTATATTCCAAGAGGAGATGCAACGATCTGGTGGGAAGGGGCCAAATTGACTATAGACTTGGCAATGCTCACCTGGGAAGAGTTTAAGCGGGTATTTTATGATCAGTACTTCACAGTGAATATAGGGAGGAATTGCAGAATGAGTTTTTAAGTCTTAAGCAAGAAGGTATGCCAATGCGGGATTATATCCACAAATTTGAGAGAGGATGCCACTTTGTTCCTCTAATAGGGACAAATGCGGAAGTGAGGCTTCGACATTTTATAAATGGATTGAAGCCGATGATAAGACATGATGTTAGGCTTGCGGAACCAAATGACTATCGAACAGCTGTGAATAAAGCCCTAAGGGCTGAGCAGGATTGGAAAGTGATTGTGGATGATCGACAATTGAAGCGTCAAGCCTTCCAGAATAAGGATCGTAGACAATTCAAGAAGCCAAACAACAATCAGCAAGGGCCTCAAGGAAAAGGGCCCATACTAGCTCAACCTATCACCGCAGTTCCTAAAGCTGGAAACAAGCCAGTGTGTCCAACCTGCAAAAAGAATCATTCGGGCCAGTGTCGCTTTGGCAAAGATGGGTGTTATAAGTGTGCAAGACAGGTCACATAGCTAGGTTTTGTCCAAACAACTCATCACTAGTAGAGCTTATGTGATGACATCAGAGCAGGCTCAACCAGATTCTACGGTTGTTACAGGTAAAATTGTTGTTGCCAGTATGCCTACTTTAGCTTTGTTAGATTCTGGTGCAACACATTCTTTTATATCAGTAAATTTTGCTAAGAATTTACCATTTCAACCACAAGTATTAGAGGTAGGATATTGTGTTAACATTCCCTTGGGAGACAGTTTACTTACCCATAATATTCTTCACAACGTAGAACTTGAGCTGCAAGGGAATACTGTTTATGCAGATCTGATAGTATTACCTATGATAGAGTTCGATTTAATATTGGAAATGGATTGGTTGACTAAGTACGGAACAATAATAGATTTAAGCAAAGAACTTTTGAGGTTAAACCACCCAGCGAGAGCTCATTCTTGTTTCAAGTTGGCAGACTTGATAGAACTCCTAAGCTGATATCGGCTCTAAAAGACCAGAAATATTTTAAGAAAGGATATCAAGGATTTCTAGTTAGTGCTATATCAATATTGGAAGGTAAGAAAATTAAATTGGAAGACATGGATGTAGTGAATAAATTTCTTGACGTATTTCC
This sequence comes from Dorcoceras hygrometricum, assembly GCA_001598015.1. NCBI lineage: Eukaryota > Viridiplantae > Streptophyta > Magnoliopsida > Lamiales > Gesneriaceae > Dorcoceras > Dorcoceras hygrometricum. The sequence continues at coordinate 6,801 of KQ995771.1, read as the reverse complement.
AAAAGACATATCCGGTTTGCCGCCAGATCGAGAGTTAGAATTCACTATTGATTTAGTACCCAAAGCTGCTCCAGTTCTAAGCCGCCTTACAAACTTGATCCTAAGGAGATGAAAGAATTGAAAGATCAGATCCAAGATTTATTGGATAAAGGTTTCATCCGACCCAGTACATCACCTTGGGAAGCTTCAGTTTTATTTGTCAAAAAGAAGGACGGGAGTATGCGTTTGTGTACAGATTATAGGGAATTGAACAAGTTAACTGTTAAGAATAAATATCCTCTCCCTAGGATAGATGATTTATTTGATCAACTCCAAGGAGCTGTTGTATTTTCAAAGATCGACCTCAGATCTGGTTACCACCAGCTTAGAGTGAAAGATGCAGACGTATATAAGACATCCTTCAGAACACGTTATGGCCATTACGAATTCTTATTGATGTCATTTGGGTTAACTAATGTGCATTCTGTGTTCATGGATTTAATGAATAGAGTATTCCAACCTTTTATAGAGAGATTCGTGATTGTTTTCATAGATGATATTGTCATTTACTCTAAGAGTAGAGAAGAGCATGCTGACCAACTCAGAGTGATACTTCAGATTTTGAGGACTAAGCAATTACTTGCTATGTTTAGTAAATGTGAGATCTGGATTGAAAAGATTGTGTTCCTCGGTCATATAATTTCTAGGAATGGAGTAGAAGTAGATCCCTCGAAAGTAGAATCAGTTTGGGAATGGCCTGTACCTAAGAGCGTATCAGAGGTTCGAAGTTTCTTTGGTCTCACAGGTTATTATCGGCGTTTTATAGACGAATTTTCCAAGATAGCTGTTCCTTTAACGTCATTAACCAAGAAGGATGTTAAGTACGATTGGTCCCCAGGATGCCAATCCAGTTTTGAGAGGTTAAAGAAGGCATTGATAGAAGCCCCTGTTACGTTGCCATCAGGAAAAGGGAATTTCACGATCTACATGGATGCATCGAAGACAGGTTTGGTTGCTGTTTTGATGCAAGATAAGAGAGTGATTTCCTATGCTTCTAGACAGCTAAATATTCACGAAAACAATTATCCTACACATGACCTTGAATTAGCAGCAGTGGTTTTCGCATTGAAGATTTGGAGACATAAGAGCGGTGGGATTAGCTCAACTTCCAGTTCAGATATCATTAGCGATAGAAATCGAAATATTTGAGGTGGAACTAGTTACACAAGTTTATGCTGCTAGACTAGCTTTCCTTACAATCCAATCTACATTGAAGGATCAGATTAGAGATAGTCAAATGAGGGATGAACAACAACTTAAATGGAAGCGGCAAGATGAAGAAAGAGGTGGAAATCTTTATACTACAGTAGAAGGAATTGTGAAATACCAGGATAGGTTATGGGTACCGAGAATTGATAACTTGTGCAATGAGATTATGAATGAAGCCCATAACACTCCGTATTAAATTCACCCAGGAGGAACAAAGATATATAAAGATTTGCAACAGCTCTTTTGGTGGCCAGGAATGAAACGAGATATTTCCAATTTCGTTTGTGAGTGTTTAACATGCCAACAAGTAAAAGCAGAGCATCAGAGACCGGCTGGGATGTTAAAACCTCTCCCTATACCAGTATGGAAATGGGATAACATAGCAATGGATTTTGTAGTGGGTTTACCAAAGACGCTCCATGGATTTAGCTCTATTTGGGTTATTATTGATAGATTAACTAAGTCAGCTCCCTTCTTCCCAGTAAACACGATGTATGATATGAATAAGTATGCTGAACTGTATGTGAAAGAAATAATGAAACTTCATGGTATTCCAAGTTCTATAGTATCAGATCGAGATCCCATATTCACTTCTATGTTTTGGAAGAGCTTACATAAAACCATGGGAACTAAGTTAACCTTCAGTACAGCTTTCCATCCACAAACTGATGGACAATCAGAAAGAGTGATTCAAACACCAGAGGATTTGCTTCGTGCGTGTACTCTAGACTTTGCAGAAAGCTGAGATTCTGTTTTTCCCTTAGTTGAGTTCACGTACAACAATAGTCATCAGGATTCAATAGAAATGGCTCCATACGAAGCATTGTATGGCAGAAAGTGTAGATCACCGATACATTGGGATGATGTAGGTGAAAGATCAGAGATAGGACCTGATATTATAGAACAGACTACAGAAGCTATCAAAAGGATACGTGATCGAATGAAAATGGCACAGAGTAGACAAAAGAGCTATGCTGATAGCCATCGCCGTGAGTTGAACTTTGAAGTAGGAGATCATGTATTTCTGAAAGTAGCACCCATGAAGGGTGTAATGAGATTTGAAAGGCAAGCTGAGTCCCAGATATATTGGACCATTTGAAATACTAGAAAGAATCGGGACTTTAGCTTATCGTCTAGCTTTACCTCCACAATTATCAGCAGTTCACAATGTATTTCATATATCAGCTCTCAGGAAATACATTTCGAATCCTTCGCATATGCTTAAGTACGAGCTATCCAGCTTGCACCAGATTTGACCTACGAAGAAGCTCCGGTGAAGATTCTTTTGAGAGAGAATCGTAGTTAAGAAATAGAATTATCCCTATGACTAAGGTTAAAGCAACCTGGAAATCCGAAGCTGATATACGAAATAGCTATCCAGATTTGTTTAAGTAAGTAAATTTCGAGGACGAAATTTCTATAAGTAGGGTATAATTGTAATGTCCAGAAACATTTAAATCAACAATTATAAAGTTTAAAGAATTGAGAGATCTATTTAAAATGCAATTTTTAATCAGCTTTCATATAGTTGATTTTTCAGATTAGAGACACGATTGCAAAAGCTGTCCAGCCGGTCCAGACAAGCCGATTTATTTCCTCTTTTAAAATGGTTTGGTTTGCATCTTTTGTTGTTAAAAAAATTAGAGTAGCACTTTTTAAGTATTCTTAGCACTTTTGAAAGAAAACGTCTTCAATAACTAGATTTCAGATTTCATATAAAAGCTGTCGAAACACTTCATACATATTTCATTCTCAAATATTTCACCTTTTACAAGCGGTGCTCTCTGCAAGAAAACCGAACAAGGTTTTCAAAACTTTTCACAGGAAGTGAACCGGTTGTATGTCGATCCAGGCTAGAAACTCTTGCTGTAATTGTTGTCGCATAAGAAGGCAAGTAAACTCTATTTCTTGCTACACTCTTGAAATCATATATTGTTTCTGTTGCATGTTTTGTATGCGTTCTAAAAAGGTTTGAGAAGTGGTTTTTGATGTTCTTCAAACGCAGAAAGAAGATATAATGTTTTATGTAAAGAAAGCATGTGTTTTCTGAGATTTCGATTCAAAAAAGTTAGTCGAAAATGTTTTAAGATGTTCATTCCTGATTCTTCCTGAGTTTTCTGGGATATCTTCAAAGTAGCTTATCAGTAGCTTACGAGCAGCTTTGGTATTTTGCCTTAGTAGCTTACAAGTAGTTTCGTCATTCTTGTTTCTAGAGTTTTCCTTAGATATTTCGATTTCTTCAGATTAAGGAAACCTTCTAAGTTTTGATATTTCAAGCTAAGTTCGAAATCTGATTCCTTTCTCAGAACTATTTTATGTTATGATCTGATTTTGGGTTCCAAGTCTGAGTTGACCTCATTTGACCATCGAAATCTGAGCTGTTCATTTAAGTCATGTTGACTTTTCTAAATCTGAGTTGACCAAACAGTCCAAATCTTATTTTCTACTAAAAGCTGGTACGCTTGTGTACTATTCATATTAAGAGCTGATTTCAGTTTCTTCTTCGATTGAAATCCCTTGAATTCCCCATAGATTCTGAACATCAAGAGGGTTTTTAAAACAGCAAATCATACTCCACAGTGATCTGTTTCAGATTAAGAAACGTAAGAAAAGCAAGTTACAGAAAATAAAGTTTTATAGAATGTGAAGAGATTATGGCATAGATAATAGATGGTCTATATGGAAAGGGTGAGGACGCGAGTGTTAGAGTAGATGCCCAACTAGCCAAATTGTGGCGTGTGGGTTTTATTGACTCTTGTACATGACAATCTTTATTTATGAAATTTGTATTTATTTATGGCGTTCTTTATCTTCATTATGATTATAATTTTAACAATTGTGTTGGATAAAGACATAGAATGCACCATAGTGTATGTTAGATGTGATAGTGGATATGATGGCTATCATGAAACACATCTAATAGTCACTGTGTATTCTGAACACGTTCCTAGTCGATTGGGCCGTCAAAATGAGGATAAGGCCGCCCGAGCTTGAGACTAGCATCTGCGATGTGAAGTACCATGTTTCATTGGTAGGGAACATTGTGATGTTCTGAGCATGCAGATGGATAGT
>KQ995770.1:194900-204909 GCA_001598015.1 Dorcoceras hygrometricum | reverse complement strand
AAGCATTCGTATAAATGAATACTATTTCTGATACAAGCTGAACCCTTTTCGCTTCTGCTGGTTGGAAAAAAAAAAATTTTTAAGTACCTTATGTATAAACCAGATTAGATTTATTAAACTTGAGTATTGTAAATTAATAACCCACTGATTAAGATTTTAGGTTTAATTGTGAGCAGAGAGCCTCACATAGGGCCTCAACAAGCAAAACTGAGAGTAACAAGCACAATATACAGGTGTAAAACATAAGACATCACAGTTTTAAAAGAAGTCATATGACATCGTTCATCATAACTTTTGTTCTGGAAATAAATTCAAATTGCAGCGTTATCATTTTCGTTAAACTTATGGCTCAGAAGCTCTACTTAGGTCTCGTTGCACTCGATCGAATGACTACTGATATCAGTTTCAATATGGTGAAATCTCACCCAATATGAAGGGGCAACTGACCCTCTCGTCTGCTGCTCACCCTTATTATAAGAACCGTCTGTTATCTAAGCCATAAATTCTTAAATTGAAGCTTTCTTCTTCTTTAAAACACATATAGGACGAACTTAAATCTTAACGCTGGGGTTCACTTCATCTTTAAACTCATACTTCCTTCAAAAATCGTTTTACTGAGCATCCAGGTGAGACATAGAAAATCAGCAGTTGGGATAAATTCAGTTGTTGGCAAGAAAATCAGCTGATGTGAACAGTAGATCGGTCGATGGGTACATATCGGTGGTCAACACAATTAATTTGGTCAACGGAGTAACAGTAGATCAACCAGTCGTTGGTTCAAGAACAACCAGTCGTTGGGTAAGAGCGATCAGCAGGTGAAAGAAAACCAGACGATGGATATAAATCAGCAGTGAAGTACTTAAGGGAAAGAAATCAGTCGCAAGAAACAGTGACCAGTCGCAACATAACAACCAGTCGCAACATCGCAACCAGTCGCAACATAGCAACTAGTCGCAACGTAGCAACCAGTCGATGATTATGAAATATGATATGAACATTAAACCAGTTGATTGTTATGAAATACCATAACGTCACGAACAACATCCACAATATCAGAATTCACCTATCAAACCAGACTTAGTTCTGGTTCGACTAGCATTTCCAACTTCGTGGAGTAAAATTCGGACGCTGTCATTCACCAGAGAAAAGAAGAACATCCTAATCTTTATGAGTTGGAAATATGAAATGCTCAGCGTTTAAAATCAACATCATCAACTTCGTAAAATACATTTGAGTTCCAACATAATCCACTGCGAACCCGAACATTAAACATACATTATAATATCAGCAGAACATGAGCAAAGGCTGATATTAAACATAGCTTAGGAAAGAATCACGAAATGAAGCGTAAACAATACATAAGCTTTCATGGCGTAGCAAGAATCAAATTTTCTTGCCTCAATACGAAGGAATCATGAGATACAGCAGATCACGAAAAGAGAGTTTTCCCAAGCGCAACGATGAGCTTCCTATTCTCTTTGATGCAAAAATGGATATTTTCTTGCAAAAGAATTAACTTATAGTTCATGTACCATAGGCATGGGAGTCTGATTTGTAACAGGGGAAAACACTCAAGTATGCATGGTAAACCAGGCGTACTTCAGAAAATTTTCTTAAAATTCCCTGTCAATGTTTTAATTTGTAAATGTACTACATAAAAATCTGAAATTTAACCATTCTCCCATCCAAAACCATTTTATTTGTAAAGTTTGAAAATTGCTTGGCTATGCTCGGGTGACAACTGATCGGACCTCTGTACCTTATGAAATCTAAAAAATAAGAAATCTGCTACTTGGACAAATAAATAATGCTGCAATCTAAAATTAGAAATGGATCCTCAATATATAAGGATTAGAATTTGTGGAACTATGGATTTTGGTTCCGAGAGTGCAACCTTCCCAGTCAGTGCAGTCGTCTCAGCCACCCCAGCAGCAGGTAGTTCAGCAGCCTGGACACCAGAGGCTTAGACCTCGTGGTAGACAGTTTAGAAAGAAGTCTGGTTCTAGTTCTTCTGGCTCGGGGAGTTCGAGCAGTGGTAGTAGCTCCAAGGTGGAGTATTGTGGCCAGTGTGGTGGAAAGCATACAGTGCAGTGTGTAGGTGTGCAGGGTTCTTGTAATGTTTGTGGTCAGTACGGACACTTTGCTAGGGTGTGTCCTTTGTCTGTATCGCAGCATACCGCAGCTCCACCATAGGGTCGAGGTGGATCTTCTAGAGGTCGTTATGCTTTTCCTGTTCAGCAACAGAGGTTAGGGGAGCCTCAGTTTAGGCCATTTCAGCAGCCTGGTCCTTCGCGGTTTGGACAGTCTTCCCATCCTCATTTTTCTGGACCTCAGTTTGCCCAAGTGAATGCCATGACTAGGGAGCAGGCTGAGGGCACGCCAGGCGGAGGGATTATTATAGATACTTGCTTTGTTTTTGATTTTCCTGCGCGTGTGTTATTTGATACTAGAGCATCACATTCTTTAATTTTTTATGTATTTGTGGTTGAGCATGGTTTGCGTACCACATCTTTGTGTGATGTTGTATCTGTTGCGACTCCTGCCGCCGCGAGCTTGTTTTCCCAGGAGATTTTGTTAAATTGTGTTCTTAGGTTTGGCGAGAGTGTGTTGTTAGCCAACCTGATCAGGCTAGTGATGTGGGATTTCTATTGTATAGTGATGTGGGATTTCGACTGATTACTTGTACCTCTGAAAGATATGCAAAGGCTGATGGCTTCAATGTCCAAAAATTATGCACCAGCTGATCACTATAAGTGTCTCCCTTACTGCTGGTTACAACAATTAAGAGAAGCAGTGACTGGATCAAAATAATACTGTAGCCATCTGCTGAAAAACAACTGTCTGCTGATTTTCCTTTAAGGAATGCACCTGATGGAATAACAACGCAAACTCCAACGACTGAATTTTAGCGCTAGTCCAATACGCTGTCGTTTCAACTTATTTGAACGCTGTCGTTTTGCAATCCTTAACAAAACACGCTAACTCTCAAATGCTTGCGCCTGAAACTAAAGCAACTGTATGCTGATTTGCCCAGGAAGAATCTACCTGCTGGTTACCTCTGAGAAGTCCAACTGCTGAAAACAAACCAACGACTAATCTGATGAATTCTTCCATCTGCTGAATTTCTCCGAATAGACCAACTGCTGAAAATCAACCCGTCGACTAAAAATGTTCTTCTGTAAAATTCACCGGCTGATTTTCCAATAGCAACTAGTCTTATTTTGTTATCACCAAAACTAATAAATTTTATCCTAACAATTTCCCCCTTTTTGGTGATGACAAAACTTAGCAGCCGAGATTAATGAATAGGCAAAAATAAATTGCACAACGACTGCTGAAATTTAAATTGCATTATCTGAAGAATTGTACATAGGATTTGTACAAAAGATCAATAAAGATACTATCCTAATACATCATCTTCTCCTCTTATAAGATCCACTTCCACTTCTGCTCTTACTTCTCCTTTCTCTTTCTCTGGCCCTATCAGCACTCATAAGCCTCTCCAGAATGTTTCTCTGAGCATTGTCAATGTCTCTATGTGGAATTTCCGTTGTTCTAACAGTATCACCGCCACCACCTGTAATTCCACTTCCTCTGATTTGATCATCAGGTGGTGGATGAGGGCGGCTGCTACTCAGTACTTCCCCCTTTTTGTCATTACCCCCACGATTGATATATGAAACGAGTTCGCTCAGTTGGTCGGTAATAACATTGAGAGTCTGCTGTGCCTGAGCACTAAATTCTAGTAAATCATGGCGAGTAGTGGCCACTTGCTCATCCAGAGAAGTGATTTTAGCATTAAGCTCCTGGTAATTCTCCCTGACCACCCTCCGGACATCAACTACATCAAGATCAGTATTGGCAATCTGAGTGCTCAACTGCTTGTGAGATGACTTAATATCCAACGACATGATATTTCTTTGATCATTTGAATCTTTGCACAACGCCCCAAGTACTCTATCCTGTGCATCGAAGCGTGCGGTAAATTGCCTCTCAAAGTCATGGAGGTGCAATAACAGTGTATCTTTGTGCTTGGCACCATCATCTCTTTCACTGATTTGTTATATTGAAGCTCGCAGCTATGCTAAGGCCTCTGTAACATTTGGAATAGGAGCAGCTGGTAGAGAGATTGAAGCAGTAGCATCATCATTTTCATCAAAATGCAGAGAAGAATCATCGGAAAGATCAATGTCCATCTGTTCATCTGTATTCGCAAAAGCTGCACTTTGCTCTATTTGTACAATCGGAGATTCAAAAACTAAACTCGAAGGCAACTGTACATGCTGACTATCTGCAGAAAGAGTAGGAATCTGTACACTTCGCAAAACGGTTCTCTCTAACGCAATAGAGCCCACAAAACGGGGAATATCCTCTGTAGGCAACCTACTGAATAAACTGTAATCAATAAACAAGGTACAAAACTGAGATACCCTCAAAGCAAAAACTGGAGACTGAGGAGCAACCCTATAAAATGGTTCATCCACTGAAAGAGATCTGCAAAATTTAATAGAACCAACAGGTGCAGTAAATGTAAGAACATCACTGCTGGTTTAATATATTGTTGAGGGTGGCAGGAGCTGGTCACAAATAAGCATCAGCTGTATATATGTAACAACTGAGTGTGTCCAGTCATGATATATTCAGCTGACGTCACGCTTAACAATCCAGATCCTGGTTCCCCCTACGGCTGATAATCTCCCAACGTGAGAGGCTTACCTCAGCTGATAGTCTTATCGTTCCCCCTGAACAAAGACTTACAGCTGATTTAAGCAACAACTGACAACCTGCAAAATGCGTTAGTGCACCAACAATCAAGGCAATTCAAGAAGACCTAAAATGTTTTTAAAATAAGAAAACCTAGCGTCTGGTAGAGGCTTTGTGAAGATGACAGCAAATTGCTGATCAGTCGACACATACTCCAGCCGGACGTCCTTCTTTAGCACATGGTCCCTTATGAAATGATGCCTGATGTCGATGTGAATTGTTCTTGAATGCAGCACAGGATTTTGGGTGATTGAGATGGCACTGGTATTGTCGCAGAGAATAGGTGCTTCAGAAGCATCGACTCCATAGTCCTTCAGCTGGAATTGTATCCAAAGGATTTGAGCACAGCAACTACCAGCTGCTAGATACTCTGCCTCAGCTGTTGACGTTGCGATGGACGTTTGCTTCTTACTAAACCAGGAAATCAGTCGATCCCCTAAAAATTGACATGTCCCACTTGTGCTTCTACGATCAATCCTGCATCCTGCATAATCTACATCACTATAACCAATCAATTGAAAGCCTGAGTCTTTGTGATACCAAAGACCCACGTTGGAAGTACCCTTAAGATATTTCAATATTCACTTTACAGCTATGAAATGCGATTGCTTTGGCTCTGCTTGAAATCTAGCACACATACAGACAGCAAACATGATGTCTGGTCTGCTAGCAGTTAAGTATAGCAAAGAGCCTATAATACCACGATAAAGCGATACCTCAATGGCAGTTCCAGCTTCATCTTTGTCCAGCTTTATCGAAGAGCTCATAGGAGTTGTTGCTGCTGAACTATTTTCCATGCCAAATTTCTTCAGCAGTTCTTTTGTATATTTCGCCTGGTTAATGAAAATTCCATTTTCCAGCTGTCGAACTTGTAAGCCCATAAAGAACGTCAGCTCCCCCATCATGCTCATCTCAAAATTTATCCTGCATCAACTTAGAGAACTTCTGGCACAGTTTGGGGTTAGTTGACCCAAAGATAATGTCATCGACATATATTTGAACTAATAGAATAAGGTCAGCTTTTACAAATTTGAATAACGTCTTATCCATGTGCCTATTGTGAAGTCATTGTTGGGGAACAACGGTGTAGGATCCGGATCCGCCTCCCGGGGCGCAGCGGAAAACAAAAATTGCTCGGGAGACGATCAATACAATAAAATTCAAACACAATACAAACCAATCATAGGGTGTTTTCGTTGATTACCTTGCTGGCGTCTAGGCGCCTGGCTCCGACCAGTTTCATGAGGAAACCGGCACTTCACGGTAGGCGGCGGTAGATTACGTCAATCAGGTCCACGACCAGAAGAAAGACTCCTTCGTCAGCCTGCACTATAAGGCCTGACGAGATCAGTGCGGATGGAAACTCCTCGAAAAGTTGTCCGGAACAAATTCCGGCGAGAGGGACGCACACATCAGTATGTGTGACCGTATTTAGTACCAATACTAAACGGGCCGCACACATCAGTATGATCAAATCCAATAGGCCTTGAGCACGCTCACCCTTGCCCTTGAAGGGTTGCTTAGTCATCTTTCCCTTAAGACAAGACTCACAAGTCGGTAGGGAGTTAATGTCTGACAGATCAAACATGTCACTCTAACTAACTTGTTCATCCTACTTAGAGAAATATGACATAGCCTAGCGTGCCAAAGTTGTGCTGGGTTCAAGTTATCGTGTTTCCGTTTAATCATTGTTGTATGTGCTTCGACATCACGAGTTGGAACGTCTTTTAATTTTAAGGTGTATAAATCGTTTTCGCGTTCCCCAATTCCAATTAAACATTCATTCTTGTAAATATTGCAAATCGAATTAGCAAACATACAAGAATATCCATCACTATCAAGCATAGAAACAGAAATAATGTTCTTTATTAATTCGGGAACAAATAAAACGTTTCTCAATAACAACTTAAAATCAGAAGACGGAAATAAATAAACATCTCCTATAGCTACTGCAGCAACTCTTGCTCCATTGCCAAGCCTCAAGTGGGTCTCACCATCTCTAAGACGTCGGATTCTTGTCATCACCTGCAAATCATTGCAGATATGAGATCCACATCCGGTATCAAGTACCCAAGAAGTCGAACTAAGAGACATATTTATTTCGATATAGAACATACCTTTCGCAGTTCGCAACTGCTCGAGGTACTCCTTGCAGTTCCTCCTCCAATGCCCAGAACACCACGAGCATGTTAACCACCTCTTCAAGGGTGGCTTCCAGCTTGTTCATGTTGAAGTTGACCACAAAGGGGTCAAATGCAGCGGGTAGTGAGAGGAGAAGTACATCCACCGACAGCTCGTGTGGAAGTGCGATATCAAGGCCCGACAGCTTTTCAACGAGCCCAATCATACGAACCCCATGCTCGCGGACCGAAGTCCCATCGTGCATGCGCCTTGTCATAAGCTCCTTGACAGTCGTGAACCTCTCATGTCGAGAGTTCTCCCCGTACAGTTCTTTGAGATGAAAAAATATGTCAGCAGCATACTTTGTTTTCTCAAAATGCCGTTGCATTTCATTGGACATCGATGCCATCACATAGCATCAAGTTTTAACCTCGTCGTCCCACCATTGTTTAAGCGTAACCAGCTCCTCAGGGCTGATATCGGCAGGGGCTTCCTTCGGAGGGCACTTCTCTATCGTATAGAGGAGTTTCTCCGAAGCCAACACAATGTTGAGGTTGCGGAGCCAGTCTTGGTATTTCAGACCGGTGAACTTGTTGCTATCAAGTATAGCAGCGAGCGAGTTTTTAATCGAAACCATTGTGTAATGCAGTAATACTGAAAAGAAAAGCAGACATACATTACTAACTATATAAGATATAAGCTAAGACATAAAACAAGGTCGTTAAGTTTTATGAATTACCCTCCTACTATTTTAACGATTTCACCACCCTTTAATGAAATCGAGAAAGCAAGTTTCTTTAGTGGGTACACGGAGCCCAATCAAGCGATCATGGACCCGAATAATATCAGCCATCCATGACCCCCAAAAGGTAGTTTTCGATTGCAACCGGTGCAACCTCCATGTATTCACCTCACGTCCAGTAAGGGCCCACTAATATGACGCCGTTTACTATCACGTGTCAAGATGACCCATCAATGTTGATTCGTGAAGGACGGTCCCCTTAACGTCCCCAATAATATGAGCCAACGTTAAAGGAAGTTCCAACCGACTCACAACAGTTGTCAATGGCATGGACAGCTTTCCGGCATACATGACCCCCTCAATAATATGAGTCGGGCCATGTATAGGGGTAGCATCAACGTACACCCATTGTTGATGGAAGGTAGGGAAATTTAAACAAATTTAAATTCCCTTTAGTTTATCGAATAAGTTTATCTTCATATTAGTTTTAAATCGTATTTAAAACGAGGGATTTTATTTTTGAAAATTTGGTCTCATGCAGATATTTTAAATAAAATTTAAAACATGCGGATTCAATATATATATCAAATATATAACTAACTTTGGGATGATCGATCGCGAGAGCTATGCAGTCCGTGGTTGCCAGCCACGGACCTTGGTCCAATCCTATGGGTGATATGCAATATGCAATGCAATCCTATTACAATGCTTCCGGTTTTACAGATCTTCGGTCTTCAATGTCTTGATCGTCATCTCCATCGTCTTTGGATGTCCTCCCACTAAATCTAGTAATTTTACATTTAAATTTACCATGACATATAAGGGATACATTTATCAAGGGGTGGGAACGGGCCACAAACAGGCCCACTTTAAATGATAATCAAAATATTTACAAACCGAAATCAAAAAACCTATCGAATACACCTAACAAGTTGGGCACGTCTCTCGATTATCCCAAACATGCAATTAATCTAATTAAAGTGCATAATATGAATAATCAAATTATTTATCGCAAAATCATATTTTAATCATAAAATCGCATTTTATAATAAAATCACATTTTGTCGATAAAATCAAATTTTAATCAACAAAATCATATTTAATTATAAAATCATATTTTACAATTAAAATCGTATTTCGCTATTTTTAATTGTATCAAATTGGGCTTAAAACAATTCTAGGCCCAAAAATCTCAAAATTTCAAAATCTACCAAAACGGGCCAGTCCACGCACGGCCGCGACAAGCGCAGCGCACGATGCTGGATGCGCCAATCAATGGCGCATCGTCCGACCACCATCGTCGCACAACGACGCCCAGCAAGCGGCGCGAAGCAGCGGCCATCCTCTCGGCCAGTGCGCGTCCAGTCGCGCCACCATGCTTGCAACGGCCGGCCGTGTCTCGCCCATCATGTCGCGCATCCCGTCGCCTATCAGCCGGCCTCCATGCAAGAGGGAGACGGCCAACACACGGCCTCCATGCGCAACCAGTGCGCATGTCGCGCGTGCACATGCGCGCTGGGAAGGGGTCGCTGCGCAAGGCGGATGCCGGTGGCCGAGATCAACAATAAATCCCTTTTTGTTCGATTTCAATCTGAAACATAGAGATTAGATACAATTCAGGCAACAATTGTATTGATCAGATCCGAACCTTGGCTCTGATACCACTGTTGGGGAACAACAGTGTAGGATCCGGATCCCGCCTCCCGGGGCGCAGCGGAAAACCAAAATTGCCCGGGAGACGATCAATACAATAAAATTCAAACACAATACGAACCATTCATAGGGTGTTTTCGTTGATTACCTAGCTGGCGTCTAGGCGCCTGGCTCCGACCACTTTCACGAGGAAATCGGCACTTCACGGTAGGCGGCGGTAGATTACGTCAATCAGGTCCACGATCGGAAGGGAGACTCCTTCGTCAGCCTGCACTAGAAGGCCTGAAGAGATCATCGCGGATGGAAACTCCTCGAAAATTTGGCCGGAACAAATTCCAGCGATAGGGGCGGCGACGCGGCGGTGCTAGGCGGCGGCGGCTATATAGAGAGGAGGGGCGGCGGCTTTTAGGAGCTCTAGGGTTAGGTGTAATCAAGTTGTAATTAATTGAGTTATGAAGCCCTAGTCTACCTTCAGTAGATTAGTGATAGACTTGGACCGGCCCAACGGGCCCGGGTCCAACGGATGAACATTCGGTTCATCCCCATCACCGTGACTTCATCATAACTCCGATCGCCGATCAGATCGGACCGATCGACTCAGTTTTCAAAACTGAATACTATGATCTGAAAAACCATTTTTCAGAACCCCAGTGCAAAATGACCGTTTTGCCCCTCAACAGCGGGAAATCACGATTTGACCCCTGTTGAATTTTAGGAAGTCGCCCTCCA
>KQ995770.1:151532-191463 GCA_001598015.1 Dorcoceras hygrometricum | reverse complement strand
AGAGAGAGGAAAACATTCATAAACATTAAAACATACAGCTGCTGAATCTTAACAAGTAGATACAGCTGCTGAATACGTAACTCTTCATCTGTAATATCAAAACAACAACGATGCTATCAGCTGCTGCCTATCAAACCATACCAATGATTCAACCAGCAGCTGCCAATTTCACAGTTATCAAATTCTAATATTACAGCTACTGCAAGAAGAACTTTCCTAACATTTCTGGAAATGAATTCGAATCCTCAGTTCATATAAAACTTCATAAACTTTCTGAAAAACATGCTGGAAGCATCATAAACATTAAAAACATCATTTTCGAACCCCTCTTTCTTTCCTTTTCATGTCTAAATCATTTATGAACTGAACTTTAAACATTTCAACAATAAACAGGCAAACAGATCCATTAAAACACATTATATGCTTCAAATGGTAAGAGATCAGAAACGCACGATCTTTTCTTAAATTCCTTTGAAGAACACTTTAAACTTTTCTTTGCAAATGATAAAAGTCTTACTTTGAAAACAGGTTTTTATATGAAAGGGATTAGTGGCAAGCTACTTGTAAAATCAAGCATGACACACTCCTAAAAGTTAGTAAAATTCCCTTCATAGTATTTTAATTTATAAAACACCAAACCCTTTTTAAAAGAAATCATTTTACCTCCTTAAAACATTTTACAATCCATTTTAAACCAACTAGTGCATTGCTCTTTGGAGTTACCTGCTGAAATCAGCTGCAGCGCACCATTACCTGCTGAAATCAACAATTCAGCAGATTAATAGTATTTGAAATTGCCAATTTGGCCCATATGATTTATGAAATGCATAAATATGGTCCTAAGGATTTTTTTTTTGGGGCGTTACACAGGAGGTTGTGCAACATACACTTCCTCTGTTAAGACGCCATTAAGAAAGGCACTTTTAACATCCATTTGAAAGACTTTAAAGTCTTTGTATGCAGCATAAGCTAAGAACATGCGAATGGCTTCTAATATTGCTACTGGTGCGAAGGTCTCATCAAAATATATACCTTACATTTGTCTAAATCCTTGCGCTACCAGCCTAGCTTTGTTTCTAGTTACTATGTCATCTTCATTCAGTTTGTTCCTAAAGACCCACCTAGTTCCTATGACTGAATGATTATTAGGTCTAGGTACAAGTGTCCACACATTATTACGCTTAAACTGATTTAACTCTTCTTGCATAGAGTCTATCCAGCTGGGGTCAGCTAAGGCCTCATCTATCATTTTAGGTTCTATATGAGATATGAATGCGGAATCGAAATGATCATGCATTAGCTGGCCTCATGTGCGAACATGGGATTCTAAATTACCGATGAATTGCTCGGGTGGATGATTTTTATTCCACCGAAGATCAAGTCCAATTGGATTTGCTCTTTGTTCCCCCAGTGTAGCTGGCTGGTTTGCAAGTGAATCAGCAGACGCCAATAGATGTTGAGCATTGTTGGCTTGTGCGTCTACTTCTAGCTGGTGAGATGTACTTGCAACTGGTTCATTAGCTGGTGGTCTTGATACCAAATGATATGATGTGCTCGCGCCTTGATGTCCAGTTGGTGGTGAAAGCAATTGATAATTTATGCTACCAGCTGGTGCTTCAGGCGTTGGTCTAGAAACCAATGGAGAAGCGCTTGCGACTGCTTGCGCAACATCTTGTTTATCAACGTCAGTTGGTGCAACGTGTGATTGATCATCGGCTGCTTGATCATTTATCGCAACACCCCCAGCAGCTGGTACACTTGAGGAAATTTGATCCTGCGGCTAATCCACGTTAGTTAAATCAATAACTATTTGATTACCTCTCAGATCTTGTTGAACATTGTTATGCGTTGTGACCACTGCTAGTTGTTCTTCTTCAGCTGATTGTCTTTGTGGCACGTCGTCGTCTGATTCTCCAAGACTAGTTGACTCCAGACGTGAACACAGGTATTGTAAGCTTGCTGCTGAATTTGATTTGAAGCTGGTTTCATCAAACACCACGTGTGCTGATTCCTCAACTGTCAGGCTTCGGTTGTTGAAAACTCGATATGCTTTGCTCATGGCTGAATAGCCTAAAAAAATACCTGCATCAGATTTTGGTTCAAAAGCTGTTAGATGCTTCTTGCCATTGTTATGAATGAAACACTTGCATCCAAACACCCTGAAGTAAGAAATATCAGGTTTCTTCCCATGCCAGATCTCATATGGGGTTTTATCGTGCATCCTATTAATCATCGATCTGTTTTGAGTATAACACGCTGTGTTAACTGCTTCTGCCCAGAATTTTTGTGAAATCTCGGAATATGCAATCATAGATCTAACAGCTTCTTTTAAAGTGCGGTTTCTCCTTTCAACTAACCCGTTTTGCTGAGGAGTTCTAGCTGCTGAAAGCTCATGCTTAATTGCAATTTAAAATTTAGAAATTCAATACCGCGATCACTTCTTATTCGGTTGACTGAACAAGATCTGTCATTTTGTAAACGTTTCAAAAGGCGTATCAGCTGGTCGGTGGTTTCAGATTTTACTTTTAAAAACAACACCCAAGTATATTTAGTAAAATCATCAACAACTGCAAGGGTGTAATTTGTTCCCCCTAAGCTCGTTACTGAAATAGGACCAAAAAGATCCATATGCAAGAGCTCAAGGCAACGGATAGAACGTTTTCCGCCTTTATTTTTGAAAGTTGATTTGATTTGTTTACCCAGCTGACATGCTGCACATATCTTATCCTTAGAAAAACTAATTTTTGGCAGACCTGAAACCATATCATGTTGACTCAAGTTAGCAAGTGTTTTGAATGCAATATGATTCATTATTTGATGCCACAGCCAGCTCTTAGAAGAACCAGCTGCAAGGCACAAATGCTCAGATTCCAGCTGGTTTGACCAATTGATTATGTAGGTATTCCCCGAACGTTTGCCTACCAATACAGTCAGACCACTTGGACTCTGATCCGTGCATGTGTGTTGTTGAAACTGGACTGTATAACCTTTGTCACACAGCTGACTAATGCTAATCAAGTTATAACGAAGATTATCAACAACTAGAACGTCTGATATAGAAATGTTACCGTGGATAAGCTTACCCTTACCCACAGTGTTACCATATGCGTTATCACCAAAGACTATCTTTGCGCCTTTGTGTGAAATGACGTCTGATAGCAGCTTTCGATTTCCTGTCATATGTCTTGCACAGCCGCTGTCCAGGTACCACAAGTTTGATACATCAGCTGGTTCATACCTGTTATCCTGCAATCATAAAACCAGCTTTTGGTACCCAATTTTACTTGGGTCCAGATCGGATTACCCCTTTCGGGACCCATACTTGAATTACCTTAACAGTTTTCCCAGTATGCGGGTCCACAAAGGTCTGTGCATAATTGTGAGATATATTGAGTTTTGATTTCATCTTCTGACCACTTAGATCTCTCCTCAGCTGAGCCTTTGTCCAACCAGATTTTGCCTTCCTTGAATTATGCCTCGGCTGGTTGGGCAAAAGACTTGGAACCAGCTTTCGCTTTATCCTTTTCCAGCTTGTTCTTTAGCCAGCTGGGCTTGGAATTCTCAGGTCTTTGAAAAATGATACCAGATTTTCCATTTTCGTTCAACTTGGGAGAGTTCTGGTCATCAAATGTTATCGACTCAAAGCAGTCATATATCACATTGGCTTTGACAAAGCTCATTTTGTTGAACTTGTCATATGCTGATTGTGATTGAGTACTTGTCTCTCCTTCACTGCTCTCACCACTACTGAAGCCCAAGCCAGATTTATCATTCACTGACTTTAGACTTTCTTGCAGTTTGTGGAGAGCACGAGCTGATTGGTTCCAGGAGCTCATTTCTTTAGTTAATTTTTCAACTTCAGCCTTGAGCTCACTGGACTCACTTCTCAACAATTCATTCTCAACTGTCAGCTTACTCAACTCGATATTCAAGCTGTAAATATCCTCAAGCTCATAAGAACTTTATTCAATCGAACTACTTTTCATACATATGTTTTCAGCTTTAGCTTCCTCGAATGAGTGAGAAAGCTTCCTGTACTCTTTGACCATGTCATTAAGTGCACTGACAAGGTCTTCTCGTGTAAATTCAACATTTGAGAAGTCAAATACCTCATCATCCAAAGATTGATCAGCTATAAGACAGTGAACCTCCTCCTGTTCACTATCGCTTGATGAAGAACTGCTGGATGAGGATTCTGAATCAGTGTCCGCCCAGCTCTTGGCGCTTTCCTCAGCCACCAATACTTTACAATCATGCTTGCGGCTGGGTCTCTTGTCACCTCTCGTCCTCATCCGCCTATCCTTGGATCTCTCAACAGCTCTCTCTTCTGTCTTGTCTTCTCGCTTGTATCGATCCTCTTTCTTGTCATCCCTCTTGTATCTATCATCTGATCTCTTGTAGTCTCTGGATCTATCCTCCTTCCTTGGCCTATTGCAATCAGATGAAAAGTGCCCTGGACGATCACAGTTATAACATTTCATATCAGAAGCAACTTTATCAGATTTATAATTATTGTAAGGAGTAGAAGGGTTATAGGATCTTCTCAAGTATTTCCCAAACTTCTTAACGAAGAGGGACATGACGTCGTCGCTGAGTTGATCAGCTGTTTTGCTTGTGCTTGGAGAGCACTGTGTTGGATCTGTATGAACAGATCCAGAATGTGTTTTGAATTACACAAAACCTATTATCGTGTTATTGACAATTCTACGTAGTGTGCAGAACTTAAATAAGATAGTAGAAGAAATATCTGTTAGGAGAAGTCCGCTCAGACGCTGTGAAGAGAAAGAGATATCTGGTTTTATGCGATAAGAGATTGTGACTTGGTGATCAATAGATTGATACACTGGCAGATTTAGAAACGGAAAGAATAATCAGAAGAAGCTAAAATAGAAGAAGTCTGTTTCGATTCTGTTTCGATTAATGCAAACAGAAATTGAAGAAGTTTGATTTGATTCAATACAGAGGAAGACATCTGATGAAGTAATCTGGTAAATGAGAAGACGTTCAAGGAAAACAGATTTGATTACGTGGACAGCATTGCTTACATAAGCAAATCTGATAGAAACTTTCGTGTGAAGTCTGAATTGTTGAAGAGAAGAAATCTGGTAAATGAGAAGACGTTCAAGAGGAACAGATTTGATTACGTCAGAGGAATTCTTGAAGATAAGAAGCGTTGAAGTCTAAATACAAAGAAGTCGAAGAAACATTTATTGGTGAAAGCAGAAGAATCAAACGAGAAGAATTATAAGGAATCTGTTCAGTATAGGAGAAATCTGTTTTCGAATAGAAGAAATCTGGTTTGTGATTATTCTGATGTCATAGAAAGCTGGTAAATAAGAAGAGGTTCAAGAGGAACAGATTTGATTACGTCATCTTTACACGATGGACAGCAACGCTTACATAAGCAAATCTGGTTGACAGAAATCTGATTTAGCAACTTGTGAAGTCTGAAGAAAAATAGGAGAGGTCTGAACTTGAAACTTAGATGAAGTCTGGATAACAAGAAAAGTTGAGATCTGGTTCGCAATAGGAGAAGTCTGATACACTAATTTAGGTGAAGTCTGAAATTGAAGAATCTGTTTATATCACCTACGTGAAGTACAGAAAGTTGGAAGAGAAATCTGACTGCTGAAACATCGACCAATTTGGAGAAACAGATTTCAGTGCTCTACAACATAAAATACAGGAACCCATCTCTGTATTATTTCGAAGAAGAATGCGAAGAAATATTTCTGGAACAAATCTATGGAGAAGAAGATATACAGTGAAGGTTATACAAATTCCAGAATTACAAAAGAACGAATGTTAAAATCAAGCAGAAGCAGATAACATTTCAGAAGCTGTTGAAATGGAATCAACGCTCAAGATGGAAAGAATCAACGGCTGAAATAAAGTCGCGCTAATTGCCTCAATTCAAGGAAACAAGATTTGTACTATTCTGGGAAATAGTACAATTGACAGAGGAGCGTTGTACGGAAATGGAAAGAAGACATTTTAGCCTTAACAAGCGCAGAAGAGATTGGAATTTGTCTAACGGCCATTTTTGAATCAGAGTATATAAGGTGAAGAAATTAAAACAGAGAACAGCTTCTTCACCAACACTATCTCTCGCATCTATTACTGGGATTTCTCACAAACTCCATTTAAAGAACAATCGAGTCCCAGTAACACATCTCGAAGAACATTCCTTTTGTTCTTAACAGATTTCATCTTCGAGATATATCTTCTGGTTTACATTTGTTAACTAATTTGATTGATTCAAAACCAGAAGATTACAGTACTCAATTGTATTAAACTCATTGTATATCCATAGTTGAGTCTGTAACGAGTTGCTGTGTGTAGCAATTCGAATAGCCAAGTCATTTGGTTTTCGCAGTGTATCGGCGTAGGTGATCGTATTGCAGCAGAGACGTCTGTTGCAGTAGTGCGTTGCTAGGAGTCCATACAGGTGCTGCTTGTGTGGGTGGGTGTTTGCAGATTGCCTGTAACCATCAAAGTCTTCTAGTGGAATCCTTCCGAGGCGGAAGAAGGGGAGACGTAGGATATTGATATCCGAACTTCCAGAAACAAATTCTCGACTCTCTTTTACTTACGTGCATTTATTTCTGTATTACTGTTCACTGTTGAATCGGTTTCATTCCGCACAATCATTGTTAATCGAGAAAACAGAACTGACTGAGAGACACACAAATCTGGATTTTAAGGTCTTCGAAAATAAAAATCGAAGGAGTTCATTCAACCCCCCCCTTCTGAACTCCTATTACTTGTTTTGATCCTATTTTGGGACCTTCAAATTGGTATCAGAGCAGGCGCCTCTCAGTCATTGAACAGTTAAATTTTTTTTACGTATATATCTCAATATGACATTTTCTCACAATGAAATTCCTATGTTGCCTAAGGAAGAATATGACGTATGGAAGATAAGGATGCAAGCCCATCTTGCTGCTCAAAATGATGATATGTGGGAAGTTATAACTAACGGACCACTAAAGATTATGAAGGCAAATCCAGCTTTTGCTATCACAGGTGGCGCTCCTGAATGGATAGAGAAGAGCAGAGCTGAATATACTACAGAAGATAAAAAGAAGGCCAACCTTGACAATGTAGCGAAGGACATCTTATATAAAACACTGGACAAAGACATGTTCAGTTACATTAAAACATGTGCTACTGCCAAGGAAATATGGGAGAAGCTCACCCAAATCTGCGAAGGCAATGATAGAAAAGTTTTTGTTGCTGAGGAAGCAACAGAAATTGGGCAGACTCCGATTCAGATTCCACATCAAGCAGCTCCTCATCAAGTTATAGCGAGCAAGAAAGAGTATACTGCTTGATGGCCAACGACTTTATGGAAGATGAGGTATTTGATTTTTCCAATATTGAATTCACACGAGAAGATCTCATCTCTGCACTACACGAGATGGTAGATGAGTACAGGAAACTTTCTCAAACATTCGAGGAAGTCAAAGCTGAAAACAAAAGTTTGAAAAATAGTTCAGGTGAACCAAGTGTCTCTCAACTTGGGGAATCTGACAGTTTGAAAACTGAAATAAGTAAGCTGGAGACTGGGAATGAATTGTTGAGAATGAAGTCTGAAGAGCTCACATTCGAAAATGATCAATTAAATTATTTGGTGAGCTCCTGGACAAAATCCTCTGTTTCCCTGAATAAATTAACTGATAGCCAGAAGTCAATAAATGATAAATCTGGATTGGGCTTCAATTTCAGTGAAAGCTATATTGGGGAAACAAGTACTCAGTCAAATCTGTAAGGTGATAAGTTCAATAAAATGAATTTTGTCAAATCCAGTATGACACATGATATGAATGAATCGATTGAGTACAATGATCAGATTTCTGGGAAGATGAACCACGAAAGTAAGAATGGTTTTGAATATGTTAGACCCGAGAACAACAAGTCTAGTTGGCTAAGAAACAGATTTGTCAAAGTAAAAGCTGATTTCGAGACATCTGTTCCCAACCAACAAAGGCATGGTTCTGTGAAGGTGAAATCTGGTTGGAAGAAAGCTTATTCCCAACGAAATCTGAATGGTCAAAGTGCGAAATCAAATCATAACAGATTTCACAATGTTTATGCACACACCCTTGTGGACACACATACTAGGAGAACTGTCAAAGTAATTCAAGTATGGATCCCAAAAGGGTTAATACAATCTGGACCCAAGTAAAATTGGGTACCAAAATTTGTTTTCTTGACTGCAGAAAAACAGGAAGCAAATCCAAAGGGATCTGATCTTCGGTGGAATAGAATGTATCCACCTGAGCAGATCATAGGTAACAATTAATTTGAAAGAAAATATTTCCGTATGCTCTGATAGCTTTTTAAAATCTTTCTATGCTGAAATTTCTGGTGCTTTGCTGTTTTATTGGGCTTATATTATAAAAGACAGGGAGAGTGGGGTCGCTGTCTTTAGTAAATTGAGCAATCTGTTTTTAGCACTATTTCAGATTTGACATCGTTCGCCTTTGTTTCTATGTTTTGTCAAATCTGATAGCAGTTGCAATCGTATCTATGCTACAAATGTTTTAAATCTTTAAAATGTTTTTGAGCTGAATGTATAAAGATAGGGAGAGTAATGAACTTCGATTACAGAGTATTTTACAAAAGAAAATCTGTAATTGGTTTATTCTCATCTCTTGTCTGCATACAGTAAGCTAAAATGGTAGCATACGATTTTTTTTAAAATTCATAGCATACTGCTTGCATATGGTCTTTTCCCAAAATTTGTTTTGATTTTCAAAATCAAAATTCCTACTGTCACATTCTTTTTGTATGGCAGCGTAGGGAGAGTTTCTTTTTAAATTCATGGGAAGACCCGGATTCGAACCCTTTTTGATTCCCACAAAAAGGGAGAGAATTGTTATAACATGAATATGTTATTTAAGGTTTTGTGTAAATCAAAAAGTGAGAGATTGTTGGATCTGTATGAACAGATCCAGAATGTGTTTTGAATTACACAAAACCTATTATCGTGTTATTGACAATTCTACGTAGTGTGCAGAACTTAAATAAGATAGTAGAAGAAATATCTGTTAGGAGAAGTCCGCTCAGACGCTGTGAAGAGAAAGAGATATCTGGTTTTATGCGATAAGAAGATTGTGACTTGTGATCAATAGATTGATACACTGGCAGATTTAGAAACGGAAAGAATAATCAGAAGAAGCTAAAATAGAAGAAGTCTGTTTCGATTCTGTTTCGATTAATGCAAACAGAAATTGAAGAAGTTTGATTTTATTCAATACAGAGGAAGACATCTGATGAAGTAATCTGGTAAATGAGAAGACGTTCAAGGAAAACAGATTTGATTACGTGGACAGCATTGCTTACATAAGCAAATCTGATAGAAACTTTCGTGTGAAGTCTGAATTGTTGAAGAGAAGAAATCTGGTAAATGAGAAGACGTTCAAGAGGAACAGATTTGATTACGTCATCTTTACACGATGGACAGCAACGCTTACATAAGCAAATCTGGTTGACAGAAATCTGATTTAGCAACTTGTGAAGTCTGAAGAAAAATAGGAGAGGTCTGAACTTGAAACTTATATGAAGTCTGATCACAAACGAATGGGAGATAAAATCTGGTATTATGTGATGAACAGTAGAGATCTGTTGTACAGTAGAAATCTGATTGGTTGCAACAAGAAGACACGAACGAACGAACCAGATGTGATCAAAGGCAAAGTGAAGACTGGAATGGCTGCTGTTGAAATTCAGCAGAGTATACCAGCAGGAGTTCGATGAAGAAAAGAAAAACCAGCAGGAGTTCGATGAAGAAAAGAAAAACCAGCAGGAGTTCGATGAAGAAAAGAAAAACCAGCAGGAGTTCGATGAAGAAAAGAAAAACCAGCAGGAGTTCGATGAAGAAAAGAAAAACCAGCAGGAGTTCGATGAAGAAAAGAAAAACCAGCAGGAGTTCGATGAAGAAAAGAAAAACCAGCAGGAGTTCGATGAAGAAAAGAAAAACCAGCAGGAGTTCGATGAAGAAAAGAAAAACCAGCAGGAAGGGTTATAGGATCTTCTCAAGTATTTCCCAAACTTCTTAACGAAGAGGGACATGACGTCGTCGCTGAGTTGATCAGCTGTTTTGCTTGTGCTTGGAGAGCACTGTTCAGTAGTTGTGTCTGCCAGAGCTTTCGTCGGCTGGGATGTTGATTGTCCAGCTTCTGCTCTTGTCTCCAACTCGAATTTCATAGGCTTTGAGGTTGGCAAACAAGTCGTGCAGCTCCAGCTTGTTCAAATCTTTGGAATCACGCATCGCCATGATCTTCACATCCCACTCTCTGGGTAATGCTCTCATCACCTTTAGCACCAACTCTCTGTTACTATATTCTTTGCCGAAACTGTTTAGCTCAATCACCACGGCGATGAACCGCTCATCGAACTCTGTCATTGTTTCTCCATCTTTAATTTTGATGGACTCAAACTTCTGCTGAGCCACCTTCAGCTTGTTCTCCTTCGTCTCGTCACTACCCTCACAGATTTGAGTCAGCTTTTCCCAAATGTCTTTCGCTGTGGCGCAGGTTTTGATTTTGCTGAACATGTTTTTGTCCTTGTCCAGCGTCTTGTAAAGTATATCCTTGGCCAAATTATCCAAGTTGGCTTTCTTTTTGTCTTCACTTGTATACTCATGTCTGGCCTTCTCAAGAAATTGAGGCTCGCCATTGGATATAGCGAACGCTAGATTAGGCTTCATAATCTTCAGCGGCCCTTCAGTGAGGACCACCCACATTTCATCATCTAGAGCAGTCAGATGCGCTTGCATGCGTATCTTCCAGTCGTCATAGTCTTCCCTTGAAAACAAAGGAATGTTGTTGTGAGAAGTAGACATATTGAGATATAGTAAAGCACGAAAGATAACTGTTCAATACTGAGATACACAGGCTCTGATACCAATTGATAGGATCAATATTGTTCGAAATCAGCTGCAGGAGTTAGAAGGGGGGGGGTTGAATGAACTCCTACTGTTTTAAAATTTTCGAAACCCTTAAAACTATTTTACAAGCGCCTTTCTTAACTTAAATCCGAGTTACCAGATTTAAGGTATCTCAGTTTAGCAGCTGATCTCTTGGCTAACAAATATTGTGCGGAAATAAGCCAATCGATCAGTGAACAGTAAAACGATAAATAGATGCGTTAAATAAAAGATTAGGGTCAAGAGTTTGTTTTTGTAAGTTCGGATATAAATATCCTACGTCTCCCATTATTCCTTTTCAGGAAGGTTTCACTAGAAGATTTGATGGATTACAGGCCTTCTGCAAAACACCCAGTCATTGAGCCTCGCTCAAAGTGAACTCCTAGCAACACCACAATCTAAAGCGCAGACGCAGTTTCTGGGTTTTACAAGTGAATGAAATTTTTCGAACGGCTTTAAGGAGCACGTTCGTTACAGACTCAAATGATATAACAATGAATACAATGCTATGAGACTGTAAATCCTCTGATTTCTTTTACAAGAAAATCGATTCAGCTAATGCGAATCGGAGGATGACTCGAAGGTATTTCTATGAATATCAACGGTTGTTTTTCTTCGAGTGTTTGATCTTTTTGAAAATGGCTTCTGTAGAGTATAAGCTCGAGAATAGTTGAGACTCAAAATTAGCAGAGTGACGGCAAGTAAACAATAGCGAGAGCAAGAGAGTTCTTCAATCCAAACTTCTGTTATTTATAGTCTTCGATCTCAACGGTCATTAATTTCTTCAAAGGAAACAAAATCTCCTTTTGAATTTCTGTCAATTCGTACGCCGTAAATCCTGCTCCACCAAGAGGCAAGTCGCACAATGTCAGAGCAAATTTGGCATCGTTCCACATTTGTGCAAACGCCGTAAACCGCCCTCTGATATAGTGTACTAATTACCTAGAATAGTACTGATATTGTTCCCTCAATTAAAGCACATGTACGATTCTATCTCCACCTTTGATTTCCTCTGATATGAACGTTTGAATCGAGCGAGCGATTATGCAACAACTGATTACTTGTACCTCTGAAAGATATGCAACGGCTGATGGCTTCAATATCCAAAAGTTATGCACTAGCTGATCACTATAAGTGCCTCCTTTACTGCTGGTTACAACAATCAAGAGAAGCAGCTAATGGATCAAAAGAATACTGTAGCCATCTGCTGAAAAACAACTGTCTGATGATTTTCCTTTAAGGAATGCACCTGCTAGAATAACAACACAAACTCCAACGACTTAATTTTAGCACTAGTCCAATACGCTGTCGTTTCAACTTATTTGAACGCTGTCGTTTAGACTAATCCAAACGCTGTCGTTTTGCAATCCTTAACAAAACACGCTAACTCTCAAATGCTTGCACCTACAACTAAAGCAACTGTCTGCTGATTTGCCCTGGAAGAATCTACCTGCTGGTTACCTCTGAGAAGTCCAACTGTTGAAAACAAACCAACGACAGATCTGCTGAATTATTCCATCTGCTGAATTTCTCCGAATAGACCAACTGCTGAAAATCAACCCGTCGACTAAAAATGTTCTCCTGTAAAATTCACCGGCTGATTTTCCAGTAGCACCTAGTATTATTTTGTTATCACCAAAACTAATAAATTTTATCCTAACATGTAGTCTGTTAGCATAAGTGTCGGATTCCATCCTAGCTTGTTGGGGTAAGTGTTCAGACCCTGCCTTGTGTTTGTTTAGAGCTCTTTGTTGAGTTAGAGTGGTAGAATAGCACTGGTCGAGTTCGTAGCTCCCAGCTGTTGCTTTTATGTGCTTAGGTCCTTGAGTAGTTGCTTGTGTTTGGCTTAGCAGGTGGTGGATCTATGTTGCTCGGACCCTGATTGTAGTAATTGTTGCACAGAGACTTGAGGTACGGATGTGAGCTTGCTTACAGCGTTGAGATTTGGCATGGATATGTGCTCATGATTGCTGATCTGTGATGTTGTGTATACTGTCTTGTTATCTGTTGCATTGTGTTGCACTGCATACACGCATCAGTTCTATGTTGTTTCATATCTCTTGTAGCCGTGCCTTATGTCTGCTGATTGAGCATGCTAGTGTGCTGTTGGAGGCGAGCGGGTAACTCCCGTACCTCATCTCCCTGCTGGGACTGTTAGCCACCATGAGCGGAGTGGGTAGCTCCCACATCTCATGTGTTGAGCAACAGCAGGTTGAGCGTTGTTTATGCACCTGGTACCATGTGCTGAGATGAGTAGGTAGCTCCCATATACTCACACACATTGTGGGCACTGTTTTCTGTTCAGATTCCAGTTTCTGAGTTGTCCTTGGAATCCTTTGGCTCCCTGTGTTCGGTTGTAGCCTTGTTCTCAATCATAGCATTTGAATTTTATCTGTTCCTGTCTAATTGCTGTTTTCAGTTGCTCTCCATACTGGGGTTTGACACCATGTCCCTCTAGGGCTTGGTATTGTTTTCCTGTATGTGTTTCCAGGTAACCATGGTTTCTCTGCTGGTCGTTGAGTAGACCCAGCTGGAGGTGCCCCAGGAGGTGGTTAGAGTGTCCCAGTTAGCGTATAGCATATTATGTATCAGTAATGTTAGTCGGGGGTTGTCCTGTGCTTTGTAGTAGTGTTCTTTGGTACTTGATATGTGTTTTAATGTTGTACTGTTTTACTGAATTGTGTTGTTAACTTGGGATAGTTTAAGTATTGTTGTATTTTAAATTTTATGTTTTAATCGTCAGGCCAAAGAGAAAATTTTAAGCCACTTTTGTATTCTTCCGCTATTGTTTTGCGTGGTTTAACTCTGTATAGTGCACGAGGCCTGACATTTTTTATATCAGAGCTTAAGCTGGGATAAGCTCGATTTCTTTGATCACACTTGAGTCTAGGCACAGTGTTCAGTGTTGCATGAGCTTGATTATGTGATCTATGTGATTTATTTGTTCTATAATATATTTGTTGTTGCGAGACCTTACCTTCATAGTGCCTTCGCAGATGCCGCCTAGACGTAGGGGTAGAGGTAGAGGGCAGTTTCAGCAAGAGTCCGATGGTCAGAACGAAGAGGAAGAGCAACGTAGTGTTCCTCGTCGTGGACGCAATAGACAGGTTGACTTGGAGGTAGATGAGTTGGCAGCCCGTGTAGATGATATGGAACTGGTGATGTCAAGGTTTCAGTGGATGAATCCTCAGACGTTCAATGGCGATGAACCTAGTTCCGATGCTGAGTCTTGGTTGCAGCATATTACCGGCTTGTTCGATCATGTCAGGTATGATGATGAGCGTAGACTGAGTTTGGCTATGTTTTAGTTGAGGAGAGGCACCGAGCGTTGGTGGAGAGGTGCTTCTAGGACTCTCTAGGAGACTGGAGTGGGGATTTCGTGGAGTAGCTTTTGCCTTTCGTCAGGAGTACGTTCCGGAATCTTTTGTGAACGCCAGGGAGTGAGATTTTGATAACCTGGTTCAGGGTTCTATGTCCGTGGGTGAGTATGCCCGGAGATTCTCTTCTCTTCTTTCCTATATTCCACATGTTGCTGGACTAGAGAAGGCGAAGAGGAATAAGTTCATAAAGGGTCTCAATGAAGAGCTGTATTCGTTTGTGTTGGCGGGTTCATCGGCGAGCTATGCAGAAGTGATGGACAGGGCTATAGACATTGAGGAAGGACTGCAGAATCGTCGGTCGCGTGTTAGAGTGAGATTTTGATAACCTGGTTCAGGGTTCTATGTCCGTGGGTGAGTATGCCCGGAGATTCTCTTCTCTTCTTTCCTATATTCCACATGTTGCTGGACTAGAGAAGGCGAAGAGGAATAAGTTCATAAAGGGTCTCAATGAAGAGCTGTATTCGTTTGTGTTGGCGGGTTCATCGGCGAGCTATGCAGAAGTGATGGACAGGGCTATAGACATTGAGGAAGGACTGCAGAATCGTCGGTCGCGTGTTAGGCCATAGGGAGTGCAAGGTAGTCGTCCCGTGGTTCCGAGAGTGTAACCTTCCCAGTCAGTGCAGTCGTCTCAGCCACCCCAGCAGCAGGTAGTTCAGCAGCCTGGACACCAGAGGTTTAGACCTCGTGGTAGACAGTTTAGAAAGAGTCTGGTTCTAGTTCTTCTGGCTCGGGGAGTTCGAGCAGTGGTAGTAGCTCCAAGGTGGAGTTTTGTGGCCAGTGTGGTGGAAAGCACCCTACAGCGCAGTGTGAAGGTGTGGAAGGTTCTTTTAATGTTTGTGGTCAGTTCGGACACTTTGCTAGGGTGTGTCCTTTGTCTGGATCGCAGCATACCGCAGCTCCACCGCAGGGTCGAGGTGGATCTTCTAGAGGTCGTTATGCTTTTCCTGTTCAGCAATAGAGGTTAGGGGAGCCTCAGTTTCGGCCGTTTCGGCAGCCTGGTCCTTCGCGGTTTGGAAAGTCTTCCCATCCTCAGTTTTCTGGACCTCAGTTTTCCCAAGTGAATGCCATGACTAGGGAGAGGGCACGCTAGGTGGAGGGATTATTACAGGTACTTGCTTTGTTTTCGATTTTCCTGCGCGTGTGTTATTTGATACAGGAGCATCGCATTCTTTAATTTCTGATGGATTTGTGGTTGAGCATGGTTTGCGTACCACATCTTTGTGTGATGTTGTATCTAATGCGACTCCTGCCGGCGCGAGCTTGTTTTCCAAGAGATTTTGTTAAATTGTGTTCTTAGGTTTTGCGAGAGTGTTGTTAGCCAACCTGATCAGGCTAGTGATGTGGGATTTCGACTGTATAGTGGGAATGGATGTGTTGTCTAGCTATAGGGCCACTGTGGATTGTTTCCATGGAGTTATGCGATTTAGGCCCCAGTCTGGCGAGAAATGGAATTTCTACGGCCAAGATTCCCAGTTGAAGATTCCTTTAGACTCTGCGATGGAGATGTTTAGCCAGTTGTCGCTAGAGAATGCTGGTTTTATGATCTATGCCTTAGATGCGTCTTCTTCTTCGAGCGTAGAGCTTCGTAGGGTTCCCGTGGTTCGACATTTCCCGAATGTGTTTTCGGAGGAAATTCCTGGTTTTCCTCCAAGGAGGAAGATAGACTTCATCATTTAGTTGGTACCTGGTACAGCCCCGATTTCGAGAGCTCCGTATCGTTTAGCGTCTGCTGAGTTGAGGGAGCTTAAGGTTCATCTTAGTGATTTGCTGGAGAAGGGATTCATTAGGCCTAGCATGTCCCCCTGGGGAGCGTCTATATTGTTTTTTAAGAAGAAAGACGGGTCGATGAGGATGTGCATCGACTTTAGGCAGTTGAATAAGGCGATAGTGAAGAATAAGTACCCTTTTGCCTTGGATCGATGACTTGTTTGATCAGCTTCAGGGTTCGGCTGTGTTTTTTAAGATCGATCTTCGTTCGGGATACCATCAGTTGCACATCCGTGAGAAGGATGTTCAGAAGACCGTGTTTCGTTCAAGGTATGGGCATTAATAGTTTCTAGTTATGCCTTTCGGTTTGACGAATGCTCCTGCAGTTTTCATGGACTTGATGAATAGAATCTTTAGAGAGTTCATCGATCAGTTTGTGATTGTGTTTAACGATGACATTTTGGTGTACTCTTAGACTCCGATGCAGCACCAATAGCTTTTGAAGTTGGTTCTTCAGACGCTTTGAGACTCGCAACTGTATACTAAGTTCTCTGTTGATGGTATTTCTATGGATCCCAGTAAGGTTGAGGCTGTGATTAACTGGGAGCGTCCCAAGAATGTTGCTGAGATTCGTAGCTTCTTGGGTTTGGCTGGTTATTATCGTCGTTTTAATATAAGGATTCTCTAGTATAGCTAAGCCAATGACGCAGTTGACTCAGAAAGACAAGAGTTTTGTGTGGACTGAGCAATGCAATTAAGAGTTTTATGTTTCTCAAGGAGAAGCTAACTACTGCTCCTGTGTTGCTCTGTCGTGTGGTTCAGGAGGTTTTGTTGTTTGTGCAGATGCTTCCTTGAATGGATTGGGTTGTGTGTTGATGCAGAATGGTCGAGTCATTGCGTATGCCTCTCGACAGTTGAAACCGCATGAGACTCGTTACCCAGTTCATGATTTGGAGTTAGAGGCAGTGGTGTTTGCTTGAAGATTTGGCGCCACTACCTATATGGTGAGCAGTTTGTGGTGTACTCCGACCACAAGAGTCTTCAGTATTTGTTTTCTCAGTCAAATTTGAATATGAGACAGCGTAGATGGATGGAGGTGCTTAAGGATTTTGATTGTGAGATCAAATATCTGCCTGGAAAGATAAATGTAGTTGCTGATGCATTGAGCAGAAAGGCTCAAGTGGCGATGCTGGCTTCGATGCAGATTTCGAAGGTCCATGAGCATCTAAGAACTACTGGTTGGCGTTATTACCCAGCTGAGGATTATGTGGTGGTGTCTTCTGTTCAAGTCAAGCCACATATTGTTGCTAGCATTAGAGCAGCTCAGAGGACTGATCCATCCATCCATGAGTTGAACTGAAGGTGAGAGCTGGTCAGTTGGAGGACTACTCTGTTTCTTCTGATGGTTGTTTGAGGTTTCGTGACAGGCTGGTTGTGCCAAATCTTGTTGATTTGAAGGAAGAGATCTTGAGAGAAGCGCACTGCAGTAGATACAGTGTCCATCCTGGTGCAAGGAAGATGTATCATGCCTTGAAGTAGCATTACTGGTGGGTAGGTTTGAAGAGTGATGTTGCTGAGTTTGTAGCCCGTTGTTTGAATTGTCAGCAAGTCAAGGCTGAGAGGATGAGACCTGGTGGTTTTTTTCAAAGCTTAGAGGTGCCCCAATGGAATTGGGAGCACATAGCTATGGATTTTGTCACGCATTTGCCTCGTTCTAGCAGAGGTTGTGATGCAGTTTGGGTTGTTGTAGACAGATCGTCGAAGTCTGCGCACTTCATTCCCTACAATATGAGCTATTCTTTGAAGAAGATGGCAAAACTGTACATAGATTTCGTGGTGCGTTTGCATGGTGTGCCAGTTTCGATTGTTTCAGATCGTGATCCTCGATTTACTTCCAGGTTTTGGAAAAGTTTTCAAACAGCTTTGGGTACTAGATTGGCTATGAGTACAGCGTATCACCCCCAGACAGATGGCCAATCTGAGAGAACTATCCAGATTTTAGAGGATATGTTGAGAGCTGTTGTGATGGATTTTAGTGGTAGCTGGCAAGACTCGTTGTATTTGGTTGAGTTTTCTTACAATAACAGCTATCAGGTAACGATTGGTATGGCACCATTTGAGGCTTTGTATGGCAGAAAGTGTAGATCGCCAGTATGTTGGGAAGAAGTGGGGGAGAAGCAGCTGTCTTCTCCAGAGTTTGTGCAGCAGATGAGAGATCAAGTGGATTTTATTCGCCAGAGAATGAAAGTTGCACAAGATTGCCAATCTAGTTATGCGAATAAGAGGCGTAGGCCCTTAGAATTTGAGGTTGGTGATCTAGTTTTCCTTAAGGTTTCTACTTTCCGTGCTGTGATGAGATTTGGTTTCAAGAGAAAGTTAGCTCCTCGTTATGTTGGTCCCTATGAGATAGCTGAGAGGATTGGCCCTTTGGCATATCGTTTGCTGTTGCCACCAGATTTGTCCTCTTTACATGATCTGTTTCATGTTTCGATGTTGAGGAAGTATGAGCCAGATCCCTCGCATGTGTTGAGAACTGACGAGGTGGAGTTAGATCGGACTTTGAGCTATGTGGAATATCCCTTGCAGATCTTGGATAGAAAAGAGAAACAACTGAGGAACAAGACCATTCCTTTGGTGATGGTTCAGTGGAGCAAACATGGTAGAGAAGAAGCTACTTGGGAACTGGAAGAGAAGATGCAAAGTGAGTGGCCGCATCTATTTCAGTGAGCTTAGTATCAGATTTCAATATCTAGTTTGTTCCTTGCTTTTCCAGTGGTTGCTGGTGGTTGTTTACACAGTTATCTTGAACTCTTGATCTTGAGCTGTTTGATTTCGAGGACGAAATCCTGTCTTCGTGGGGGACAGATGTGAGACCTGAAAGCTGATAAGATTAATTGAGTTAATTAATCGAGTTTTTTTAGATCAGCTTTGCGTCGATGTGCTTGAAGAATCTATCAGGTTTTGTTTTAGTCCTTGGAACAAGTCTGGAGAGTTATAGTTTGGATTGAGATATGTTCAGAAGTTAGCATGGGTCATCGCTGAGTGCTGGCGTTCAGCAGTGGTGACGTGAACAGTTGTCGCTGGATTGTTGGTTTTCAGTTTTGAGGAGAAAGCTGATATCGAGGGCATTCAGATGTCTCTTAGCGTGTTTTGTAGCGGGTGTTGGTACGTCGTATTTTGGATTAGTTGGAACGACAGCGTTTTGGATTAGCGGAGGAGATTCAGCAGTGAGTAGCGGGTGACGTGTCCAGTTGCGACAGTAACTCTCTGCGACGTCGTTTGGTTTAAGTGATCCCTGTTTTATCGTATAGTGAGATCTTTGTGAGATCTGGTTGCGAGCGGGAATATCAGCTGTGATAGCTTAAGATGTCGGTGGATCTTTTCCCAGTTTCTTTCACTAGTGAGTTTTAAATAGGGAGCTTAGCCTTAGTTCTCTATTATTGTTCCCGACACTTAGAATATTTCCCGATAGCAAACTCTATCGCGATACCATAGTTACTGTTCACCGAACATTATCTTCTTCGATTGCCGACGGTAGATAGCTCCGATTGAAGTAAGAGTGGTAGCGTTGGACTCCTCTTGCTGAGACGCTTCGTTTGGATATTGCTTTCGAACGTTTTCTTGAAGTTGGTGAGGTGCGCGAAGACATCTCCCTTCTGTAGTCTGTTAGCATAAGCGTCGGATTCCGTCCTAGCTTGTTGGGGTAAGTGTTCAGACCCTGCCTTGTGTTTGTTTAGAGATATCTGTTGAGTTTGAGTGGTAGAATAGCACTGGTCGAGTTCGTAGCTCCCAGCTGTTGCTTTTCTGTGCTTCGGTCCTTGAGTATTTGCTTGTGTTTGGCTTAGCAGGTGGTGGATCTGTGTTGCTCGGACCCTGATTCTAGTAATTGTTGCACAGAGACTTGAGGTACGGATGTGAGCTTGCTTACAACGTTGATATTTGGCATGGATATGTGCTCATGCTTGCTGATCTGTGATGTTGTGTATAATCTCTTGTTATCTGTTGCATTGTGTTGCACTGCATACACGCATCTGTTCTATGTTGTTTCAGATCTCTTGTAGCCGTGCCTTATGTCTGCTGATTGAGCGAGCCAGGGTGCTGTTGGAGGCGAGCGGGTAACTCCCGTACCTCATCTCCCTGCTGGGACTGTTAGCCACCGTGAGCGGAGTAGGTAGCTCCCACATCTCATGTGTTGAGCAACAGCAGGTTGAGCGTTGTTTATGCACCTGGTACCGTGTGCTGAGACGAGTGGGTAGCTCCCATATACTCACACACATTGTGGCCACTGTTTTCTGTTCAGATTCCAGTTGCTGAGTTGTCCTTGGAATCCTTTGGCTCCCTGTGTTCGGTTGTAGCCTTGTTCTCAATCATAGCATTTGCATTTTATCTGTTGCTGTCTAATTGCTGTTTTAAGTTTCTCTCCGTACTGGGGTTTGAACCCATGTCCCTCTGGGGCTTGGTATTGTTTTCCTGTATGTGTTTCCAGGTTACCATGGTTTCTCTACTGCTCGTTGAGTAGACCCAGCTGGAGGTGCCCAATGAGGTGGTTAGAGTGTCCCAGTTAGCGTATAGCATATTATGTATCAGTACTGTTAGCCGGGGGTTGTCCTGTGCTTTGTAGTAGTATTGTTTGGTACTTGATATGTGTTTTAATGTTGTATTGTTGTACTGAATTGTGTTGTTAAATTGGGATATTTTAAGTATTGTTGTATTTTAAATTATATGTTTTAATCGTCAGGCCAAAGCGAAAATTTTAAGCCACTTTTGTATGCTTCCGCTATTGTTTTGTTTGGTTTAACTCTGTATAGTGCACGAGGCCTAACAGAGTACGTGTCCAAGACTGCATTCCTGACACGTTACGACCGCTATGAGTTTTTGGTGATGCCTTTTGGCCTGAAGAATCATTCCTGACACGTTACGACCGCTATGAGTTTTTGGTGATGCCTTTGGCCTGAAGAATGCCCAACGATTTTCATGGATTTGATGAACAGGGTCTTTAGACATTACTTGGACCAGTTCATCATTGTTTTCATCGAAGACATCCTGGTCTATTCGAGGAGCGTAGAGGAGCAGAGACATCACATGCAGATGGCTTTGTAGACATTGAGAGAGCACAGGTTGTATGCCAAGTTCAGCAAGTGCGAGTTTTTGCTGGAGCAGGTGGCATTTTTGAGGCATATCGTGTCGAGAGATGGGATTTCAGTCGACCCATCGAAGGTGGAGGCAGTGCGGTGCCTCTGAGCGCCCGTCGCAGCTGTTACCCCGTGACCTCTCTGATGTCATTTTATACTATGAAACATTTTTATCAGTCATGTTTAGTTTCCGCAACTTTTACTTATTTCCGATTTTAAGCCGTACGGATGAATTTATGTTTTAAAGTATCGTTGAGAAAATGTTTTGAAGGGACGAGCCATACTATTTACGCATGTTAATTCCGCAAATTATTTTAAAAAAAATAATTTCTAGAGTCTAGTTCGTCTCATTGTGAAATTTAAATAACCCATTTTCTTAAAATCAGTTTTATCCTCATAATTTATTTGATTTTTCGAAACTTAAACAAGGGACGGAGATAAGGATTTTGGTAACAAACTTATCAATGGATTTTTACAAATCTAAAACTCCTTTTTCCCTAATTAACTAGGGGTCACGTCCGCAACAGCACACACACACACGACTCGTTCACAAATGAAAACACAGAGCCCTAGCTTCTTCCCCCTATTATCCTAGCCCCCTTTCCTTTCGTCCCTTCCAACTTAGGCTTTCTGCAGCGAATCATCAGCGTTACCGGTGACCTCCATAGCTTCCAGCCTCATGACGTCGGTAGTAAGTTCTTCTATACAAGGCAAGTACAAAATCTCCTTTGACTGCACCTCTCATTCATATTACTGTTGGGTGTTTATGCTTTCTGGTTCTATTGATTTTGAGATTACAACATGACGAGGCTGCCTAGGAGTCTAAAGTCAAGGGTTTGTGACTGTTGAGGCTTAAGATGTTTTCTGTAGATTTGGTTTCGTAGCTGTTGAGTCGGAAGTTTTCTTTCCTTCTTGAGCCTAAGCCGCTTTCTTCTTGAACCTAAGCTGCCTTCTTCTTGAACCTAAGCTTTTTTTCTATTTATGAGCGTGAGCGTAACCCTTAAGATGTTTTCCTTTTTGAGCGTAAGCTTAACCCTTAAGCTGTTTCAATTTTTTAGCGTAAGCTATACCAGCAAGTTGTTTTTCTTCTTGAGCCTGATCTGCTTGCTTCTTGAGCCTAAACTGGTTGATCGTCCTAGGCTGGTTGACCGCCCCAAGCTGTTTAACCGTTCCCAAGCTGTTTGACCATCACAAGATGTTTGACCGTCCTAAGCTGTTTGACCGACCTAAGTTGAGATGACCCCCGTAAGCTGTTTGACCCCTGTAAGCTGTGTTGACCATTGTAAGCTGAAGCAACCACCATGAGCCGAAATGACCACCACGAGCTGAAGTGACCACCGACAGCTGAAGCGAACATCGTAAGCTGAAGTGACCACCGCGAGCTGAAGTGACCACTACGAGCTGTAGTGGGCACCGTAAGCCGTAGTGGGCACTGTAAGCTGAAGCGGGCGTCATAAGCTGAAGCGGACGTCGTAAGCTGAAGTGGGCATCGTAAGCTATAGTGGCATCGTAAGATGTAGTGGGTACCGTAGGCTGTAATGGGAACCGTAAGTTAATATGGGGACCGTAATCTGAGTAGAGAACCCTAAGTTGTTCTGGAATGGGAGCGGATTTCCGTACCCTAAACTGATCTAGTGCTCTGAGCTTTTTCCAGTGTGCGGTCTGATCTGAAGCCCGAGCTGATCTGGGCGGAAGAGCTGATCTGTGTGCTCTAAACTGATCGGGTGCTCTGAGTTGTTTTTAGTGCACAATCTGGATCGACACCCCGAGTTGACCTGGGTAGATGTGCAAACCTGAGTAGTGCTAGCTGAAAGGGGATTGCGCGATCTGGCCACATAAGCTGGGCTGTTTGTTGGGAAGCCGCGGCGGATCCGAATCACGCCTCCCGGTGAGGCAGCGGAAGAACAAAATTGCCAGGATACGATCAATACAGTTTAAAACAAACAACAAATCTATGACATTCATAGGGCGTTTAGATCACTACCTGGCTGGCAACTCGTGTCTGGCTCCGACCAGTTTCTCGAGGAAACCGGCACTTCACGGTAGATTGCGGTAGACAACGTCAATCAGGTCCACGACCGGAGACGGGATTCCTTCGTCAGCCTTCACAAGAAGGCCTGATGAGATCGGCGCGGACGGATTCTCCTCGTCAAGATTGGCCGGAACTAATTCCGGCAGCACGTGGCGGCGGCGGCGGCGCACAAGGGCGACGGCGGCGGCCTTTTGGAGGAGGGAAGGGGCGGCGGCCAAGAGCTAGGTTTAGGGTTTAGTTGTGTAGTGATTAGTAAGTTAATGAGTCTAAGTCTACATTAAGTAGACTTGGTGATGGGTTTGGATCCGGCCCAACGGGCCCCGGTCCAACGGATGAACATTCGGTTCATCCCCATCACCGAGACTTCATCGTAACTCCGATCACCGATCAGATCGGACCGATCGACTCAGTTTCCAAAACTGAATACTATGATCTGAAAAACCATTTTTCAAAACCCCAATGCAAAATGACCGTTTTGCCCTTCAACAGCGGAAAATCTCGATTTGACCCCTGTTGACTTTTAGGAAGTCGCACTCCCCCAAAATCCTCTTCTCATGCTCAACACATTGAGCTGAGTATCCGTGCGGGAATCTCGAATCAAGTACTTGTGTGACCCTCAATGGTTCAGGAATACAGCTAGCCGTGGGCCCACAACCATTGCGGCTCCGGAATCACAATTCCGGACTTGCCCATCGGATCATGGTAAGAGCGTCTAGCAACATCGCCCCATGATCCCCTAGGTATCACTGATAGTGCCTGCAAGAACCAGTTGGTCGTGGTTAGCATACAGTACGGTCCTTTCAATCCATATATCCCGATCAAATCAACGACCATTGGTAAATCGAGAGTCGCTATAGATCCGATAGCTATGCATACATCTTGGAGATCGAATACTGACATCGGGAGTGTAACTAGGTAAACACATTTACCTAAAACACTTCTAGTACTCTGTACAGAGATTTATACACTATTATCCCCTCAGATAGCATAGGATATCCACGCATGTCTGCGAGCGGTGAATCCTCGACAACGATGCATCGACTCCTACATGCATCGGGGTCTCACCCAATCCCAACGCCTTATGACCCCAAGAGAGTCGGCAAACGGGTCAAAGTGAGATGCCTATCATGTAGAGTCTCAATGACGTTTCGAGTCGTGAGGACTAATCAGTACAACCAAGACCTCGGACTTATCCACTCGACAAATGGTAACCACTTGGAAAGTCCGAACCAGGGTAGTTCGATAGATCACCAGGTCACTATCTATCTGCATGCTCAGAACATCACAATGGGTCTTACTCAACGCAATTGTTAATCATCATACAACACAATGAAAGTAAAGAATGCCATATAAGTAAATGGGAATATCATATATAAAGATTGTCATATACAAGAGTCTATAAACCCACACGCCACAAGTTGGCTAGTTGGGAATCTACTCTAACACTGTTTAGGTGTGAGCTGCGATGTGTGGTATACTGTCCAGAGTACCGTAAGATGAACCCTATATTCTGAGCTTATTAGCCCGAGATGATCTGCGCATTCATATCGGGTTCTGAGTTCTAGGGGTAGCCTGCTGTGATGAAAATTATAAATGATGATTTTAAGATAACTTATTGTTTTGAGCAGCCTTATGTTGTTTTTATGCATTCTGCATTTTTACATAGCTTTGAGGAAAAGAGAACATATTTTATTTTTGAGGCACGAAATTATATTGAGGTATGAGGAAATTATTATTTTGAGGCTGAAAGTGAGTAATATTTGAAAATATTTTGAATGATGTGAATTGATTGTTGTTGAAGTGAGTAAGATTTGAAAATATTTTGATTGATGTGAATTGATTTTGGTTGCTCTATGACGGATATGGGGTCGAGAGACTTCCCGTGCAGCCATATCAAATGAAGTGTTAGGCCCGGTGCGCTAAATACAGATTAATTATTCAATTAATCACAATTATGCGAAAGCATTAAAAATATGGCTATAAATTTTCATTTTGGGCCTGAACAGAAAATCATTTCTTCAAAATAAAACATACCTAAAATAAGGATTTTTAACTCAATAATCCTTCAAACATCAACACACAAATAAGTATGCATCAAAAACAAATTAAGATCCCCAAATACAAGGTCACGCAGAGCATCCCCTGGTTCAATACATACTATAAATAAATGGGACTCAAAACGGGGATCTACCAGCTGACGCTCCACTCTGTCCAACTGGATTTCCTGAAACTCTTGCAAAGGCCAACACAGGCCCAAGCAGCCCAAAACAGGGAAAAGAAACAAGGTCAAACCTCAGTACGAAGAGCACTCATAAAAAGCGATTCATAAACATGCAATATTTCAGGTTATGAGATGCATGAGGTTATCAAAGAATATCTATCATCAAGACCAACAACTCAGCTTGCAATCAAATCTCAATTGAGACTCAAACACCACGCACAGCCAATCAGCCGGTGGAAATTATGGATCTGGATAACAGATCCAGATCTGAGTTTTGAATTACACAAAACCTGTTATTGTGTTTCTAACATTTCTACGTAGTGTACAGATTTAACAGAAGAGATCTAAAGAAGAGCTGGAATAAGACTTGAGAAATCAGGAGTCTGCGAGAAGTAAAGTCTGAATGTGAAGTGAAAAGTAGAAGAAGTCTGATCAATATGAAGTGAGGAGAAATGTGGACGTGACAAAGAATGTTCAGCTGAAGAGTTTTTGGATCAGCTGGAGTAGCTGAACCAGCTGGTGCGCGAAGATGGATCAGCTAGAGTAGCTGAACCAGCTGGTGCGCGAAAAAGGATTAGCTGGAGAAGTCTAAATTGAAAGAATCGAGAAGACCTATCAGATATGCTCACGTGGACAGAGATGCTTACGTGGACTCCAGCGTGGTCAGACTTGCTTACGTGGAGTCCAGCTGTACTCATTGGTTCATTAGTGAAGTCTGACGAGAAAGAAAAGAAGTCAGGAGAAATCTGATGAGCAGAGTAATCTGGAGAGATCTGTTGAAGTCTGGCAGTCGTATGAAGAGAAGTCTCGATATGAACAGTAGAAGTCTGAAGATGCAAGCAGAAGATGGAATCAGACGTCGATGCAAAATAAGAATCTGAATCAGATGTGGAGCAGCTGATTCAGATGTTGGATTAAAGATATTCAGATTTTGTCCAGAAGATGAATCAGCTGATAAAGATGAATCAGCTGATGAAGACGTATAACAGATGATGAATCAGCTCTTGCAATGAAGTTAAATCAAATAGTTGCGATCAGCTGTTGGATAAGATAAATCAGCTATTGCACAAAGACGTAAAACAATCAGACGTTGAACCAGTCGTTGCGCTAAGAATAAATATGTTATCATATGTGACCAACAGTTGGAACAGCTGAAGGCAGACGAGAGTAGCTGATGAGATATACAAAGAAGAACCAACAGCTGATGAGCGATACGAAGAAAACCAACAGCTGAGTGAACAGCTGTTGAGCGAAGTGTTAAATGATCAGCTGTTGGAACAAATTAGTTGAAGATGAAACAACAGCTGAGCGAACAGAAAATGAAATATCTGTTGCGCATGAACGAAGATGCATCAGCTGTTGCATTGAAGAAAAGCTGTTATCAGACGTTGATTACACGTGGAGAAGCTGATCAAATAAGGAGCAGTGGTTTATCAGCTGGATCGTGAGGAGAATTGTGCCATCAGCTGATGAACAACTCAGTTGAAGAACATTAAGAAGCGATCAGCTGCTGGAACATAAAAGCAATATCAAAAGATGACAAAAGCCTGCAAAAGAAAGGACACAAGGACAACTCCCTGTCGGTACTTTACGGAACATCTTTCAATGGGAATAAAAGTGTGTCCAACGGATTAAACTTGAATAGAGGCTTTATATACAAGGAGATTTGAAGAAGACGATGATTTTGACAGATTAATTGACGAACAGTGCACAAATACAGAGGGAAGAAATTAGAGAGACGAAGTAGTCGACCACCATGAGAGAGGAGCTTATTGCCTAGTGTCGACTGCTAAGTCTCAATCAGATTTTGTAGAAGCATTTTCCCAGTGTGTGATATTTATTATTTTGAGAGTTGAGCGATACACTGTAAAATCTCACACACAGAAATTCATTCACACAAACATGAGAGATGTGCGAAATTGTATAGTGAGTGAATCAAACCCAAAATGCAAAATCAGATCCCGTCCAAGCACGAAGACGTTAAAATCTATGTTTGTAGCCTTTCTCACAGAGGCGTAAAACAAGTGATTGACACAGCCGAGGGCTGGTGTAGAGTCTAGGAGTTCTAGCAGCTGCTGGATGTTGTATCGGGTCTGTACACGATGTGTAGATCAAATCTTCTAGTGGATCCTTCACGAAGCGGAAGAATGGGAGACGTAGGATATTTATATCCAAACTTCCATAAACAAACAGCAGCGTAATTTATTTATTATTTATTGTACTTACGCATATGCACTTTACATTTAGCACGCATAACACTTTAGTTGAAACACACGCACAGTAGCAGATTTTTGTGTAACAGAAATCTGTTAGCATCTAGTTTTAAAATTAGGATTCAGTTCTGGTGTTTTCCGCATGTTTTTATTACATACCAGATCTGTCTCCGGTGCTCTATTTTAATGTTCAAGAACTCGAGGTATTGCACCTCTTTTTAGCAGCGCAAATTTTTATTTAACAGTAGCAGCGCTCGCTCTTTACTTTTTAATGGATCAGATATCACGGCCTGTTGTGTTATTTAGTATTGCATCTCGAGATCTGATCCTTCGGTCCTAACAGGAAATCATCGATCTGTGATCTTCAGGTCCGTCGACCATCATAGCTCGTTGGTCTTCAGGCGCCAACTCAGCCGGCCACCACCTCGATGATAGCATTGGAACTTTCGGGCGCGACAACTCACCCGGACGATCACAACGCTAGCTCGACTCGGGTCATCAATCAAATATCAGGCTCAATATGTATGCGTGAATGCCAGT
Organism: Dorcoceras hygrometricum; assembly: GCA_001598015.1. NCBI lineage: Eukaryota > Viridiplantae > Streptophyta > Magnoliopsida > Lamiales > Gesneriaceae > Dorcoceras > Dorcoceras hygrometricum. The sequence continues at coordinate 163,305 of KQ995770.1, read as the reverse complement.
CAATATCATATCACAACATATTTAATTCATACATAACATAGAACAGATAATTCACATAACAGCCAGGTCTAATCTGTTCAAGTAATCACTCGTTCACAGCATTCAGATCACACTGGAAATATCTCATGCTTATGCCAAAGGTGTTTAAATAAGATCAAATCCGTACCTCCTCTAAGCTGCTAATACCTCGACAGATCACGCAGAACACAGCTCCAACAGCCTGCTGAACTTAGATGCTCTACTAGCTCTAATTCAAAGATGCTAAAGAACAGAAGAACTGCTTCCCAGAATTCGCGAAGATATCTTACTCTGCAACTACTTCGTGCTCCCTCAACTCATCGATACAAGTCTCCAAACTGGTATCAAATAAAAACCCTAAGGAAGACGCCACCAATCTTGCTCCAAACGACGGCGTAAATCGACGGCAATCGATGGAGAAATGTTCGAATGAACAATAAGGGTTGGGAAACTCTCGGGAAGAAGGTAAGCAAATATCGGATTCGAAATCGACTAAGTGTTGCTCGACACTTATATTTAAATCTCCCAGTCAAAGCTACAGTGAAACTTAATCACCGAAAAATTCAGATCTTAGCGCTATTCTTCTTGGCGCTAACTCAGATCTGCCTTCGCCACGCTATACTAGCGCATGACCATCAAACGACGTCGCGTTACCGCAAAACGACGTAGCATATGGGTCCCGCTCAAAACAATAGATCTCGCGTCAAAGACCCGCTCGCTCATCCAGATTTGGTCAAATCTGAAATCATTAAACCGCACCGATCTACACCAACTCTCGAACCGGACCGGTCCACACAGTACCGTTGACCAACACTTGACTTACCCAAATAAACGTGCACATCTGCTCACTCTCTCTGAACAGATTTCACTCAGCCAACGTCAAATCTGATAACACGATACGACGACGCATTACCTCCAACTCTAGATTCCACTGCTCAAATCTGTTACCTCAGCTCAGAGTCTCTAGAGCATCTCAAATCTGATATCTTGCGATACCAATCGTAATGCGATACCAAATTAGATCATTCTCGAATAAAATCTACGCAAAACCGCTTAATCAAATCTGATCTATTCCAAGCCATCCGATAGCGACCAACAGTACACATCTGATCTGTTCTACCTCAAATCTAAAAACCCGATGGTTATCGTTTCCTTTGGCTAATCCTCGTCCAGATCCGATTAGCTAATTAACCACCCATTAACAATTTCTAGTCCTCACACTCTCCCCCACTAGAAATGGATTTCATCCTCAAAATCAACGTATAGCAACAGATCAGAATCACAGAAAACACCAGAAAATCACCAAAACTAAGACAAACAATCTGTCCAACATGACTCAATGGTTAACAGAGCCACAAATCATGAGCACAAAACAACTCAAAGCACGAATCAAAAAATCAAAAGATTTACCTGGAAATCTATTGTCAGTGCTCAAACAGATGAGGCCACTCCTGTCTCATCTTTTCTTCAACTTCCTAGGTAGCTTCTTCTCTACCATGCTTGCTCCACTGGACCATCACAAACGGTATAGTCTTATTTCTAAACTGCTTCTCATTTCTATCCTGAATCTTCACTGGATATTCAACATAGCTCAAGGTAGAATCCAGCTCTACTTCATCAGTCCTCAGCACCGGGATGGATCTGGCTCATATTTCCTCAACATTGACACATGAAACACATCATGTATCGCTGCTAACTCATCAGGTAGCTGCAATCTATAAGCCAACTGTCCGATCCTCTCAACAATCTCAAAGGGACCAACGAATCTAGGAGCCAATTTACCTTTAAATCTGAATCTCATCACGCTCTTGAAAGGAGAAACCTTCAGAAACACCCGATCGCCAACCTCAAACTCCAGAGGTCTACGTCTCTTGTTAGCATAGCTAGCATGTCGATCTTGTGCAGCTTTTATTCTACTCCGAATCAACTCAACCTTATCTTTCATATGATGCACAAATTCAGGAGTAGACAGCTGTTTCTCACCAATCTCTTCCCAGCATACTGGAGATCTACACTTACGACCATGCAAAGCTTCGAATGGAGCCATCCCGATAGTCACTTGGTAGTTGTTGTTATACGAAACTTTACCAGAGATAGTGAATCCTGCCAGCTACCATTGAAATACATCACTATCGCTCGCAGCATATCCTCTAAAATCTGAATGGTCCTCTCCGATTGGCCATCTGTCTGAGGGTGATAAGCTTTACTCATAGCCAATCTTGAACCCACAGCTGCTTGCAAGCTCTTCCAAAATCGGGAAGTAAATCTTGGATCTCTATCAGACACTATCGAAACCGGCACTCCATGTAATCTAACTACATGGTCAATGTACAGTCTAGCCATCTTATTAATGGAACACCTCACATCATAGGGAATGAAATGGGCTGACTTCGAAAGCCTGTCAACAACAATCCAAATTTCATCACATCCCTTGTTCGATCGAGGTAAGTGAGTCACAAAATCCATGGCGATGTGATCCCAATTCCATTGAGGCACTTCTAGACTCTGTAGCAATACACCAGGTCTCATTCTCTCAGCCTTGACCTGTTGGCAATTCAAACATCGAGCTACAAATCCAGAGATGTTATTCCTCATACCTTCTCACCAGTAGTAAGACTTCAAGGCATGATACATCTTTTTCTCGCCCGGATTCACACTGTAACGAATACAATGGGCCTCATTCAAGATGGTTTCCTTCAAATCAATCAAATTCGGAACAACCAATCTTGCTCAAATCTCAAGCATCCATCGGAAGCAACGGAAAAATCTTCCTACTGACCATTTTGGGCCTTAATCTTCAACTCATGAACATACGAGTCAGTCCTATATACTACTCTAATGTCTGCAACAATCTGTGGCCCAACCTGAAAAGAAGAAACTACGAAATACTGATCATCTTGCTGAAAACACCATCCAGAAGTCCCCAAATTCTCATGGACTTTGGATATGCTCATCGATGTCAACATCGCAGCAAGCATCCATCGGAAGCAACGGAAAAATCTTCCTACTGACCATTTTGGGCCTTAATCTTCAACTCATGAACATACGAGTCAGTCCTATATACTACTCTAATGTCTGCAACAATCTGTGGCCCAACCTGAAAAGAAGAAACTACGAAATACTGATCATCTTGCTGAAAACACCATCCAGAAGTCCCCAAATTCTCATGGACTTTGGATATGCTCATCGATGTCAACATCGCAGGCTGGGCTTTCCTACTCAACGCATCGGCCACTAAGTTCATCCGCCCGAGCTGATATTTAATCTCACAGTCAAAATCTTTGAGCAAATCCATCCAACGACGTTGCCTCATATTCAGATCTGACTGGGTGAATATATACTTCAAGCTCTTCCGTGTACACCACAAATTGCTCACCATACCGATATGACGCCAGATCTTCAACGCAAAAACAATGGCGGCGAACTCTAGATCATGAACGGGGTATCTCATTTCATGGGGCTTCAACTGTCGAGATGCATAAGCAATCACATGCCCGTTCTGCATCAGAACACAACCCAAACCACTCAGAGAAGCATCGGAGCACACTACAAAACCTCCAGAACCCGATGGCAAAGCCAACACAAGAGCAGTAGTAAAATTCTCCTTAAGCAACTAGAAACTCGAATCTTCCTCATCAGTCCAAACAAACTTCCTATCTTTCTGGTTCAACTGAGTCATTGGCCTGGCTATCGAAGAAAACTTCTCAATGAAAAGTCTATAGTATCCAGCAAAACCAAGAAACTACGGATCTCATAAACATTCCTAGGTCGGTCCCAGTTAAGAACTGCTTCGACCTTACCCGGATCCATTGAAATACCTTCTGCAGAAATGACATGACCCAAAAGGATTACTCTATCTAACCAAAATTCACACTTGTTGAATTTTGCGTACAACTCCGAGTCTCTTAGTTTCTGCAACACCAGTATCAAGTGCTCTTTATGCTCATTATTGCTCCTCGAGTACACAAGAATATCATCTATGAAGACAATCAAGAAGTGATCGATATACTCACAAAAGACACAATTCATTAAATCCATGAAGACAGCAGGAGCATTCGTCAATCCCAACGGCATCATGAGAAACTCATAATGCCCGTATCTCATCCTGAAAGCCGTCTTCGCCACATCAGCGTCTCTAATATGAAACTGATGATAACCAGATCGCAGATCAATCTTGGTTATACTGCCTATCCCTGCAACTGATCAAACAGATCTTCGATTCTCGGCAACGGGTACTTATTCTTCACTGTCGCTTTATTCAACTGCTGAAAATCCACACACATCCTCATAGATCCATCCTTCTTCTTCACAAAAAGAATCGGAGCTCCCCAAGGTGACATACTCGGTCTGATGAAGACTTTCTCCAAAAGATCACGCAACTGATCCTTAAGTTCCTTCAGCTCAGCTGGCGCCAACCGATACGGAATTGGGGCTGTCCCTGGCACCAACTCTATGCTGAAGTAAATCTCTCTTCTAGGAGGAAATCCAGAAATATCATCTAGAAACACATTTGGGAACTCTCGAGCAATAGGGATATCACTCAACCCTATCCTCGATTCATGGGAAACATCCAAGGCATAGATCGTAACCTAGAATTCTCTAGCGAAAACAAGCTAAACATCTCCATGGCTAACACCAATGGAATCTAAGGTCACGAATCAGCACCATAAAAATCACATTTCTCTCCAAATCAAGGTCTAAACCTCACTACACCATGGAAAATCAACAGTCGCTCTATAATCCGACAACACATCCATACTCAAGATGCAATCAAAATCCTTAATCTCCAGAGAAATCAAATTATTCACCAACACATTCTGATCAAACCTAATCACACAATCCAATCTATAATCCGACAACACATCCATACTCAAGATGCAATCAAAATCCTTAATCTCCAGAGAAATCAAATTATTCACCAACACATTCTGATCAAACCTAATCACACAATCCAACACCACCTCACGGGACAACAGACTCACGCCAGCAGGGGTAGATACAGAGACAACATCACACAGTGGGAAGAACTCAACCCACACTCAAACACAAACAATTCAGATATAAAGGAATGTGATGCTTCTGTATCGAACAAAACTCGTGCAGGAAAATCAAAGATAAAACAATTACCTGCAATCACTCCCCCAGGTATCTCATCAGCTTCCTCTCTCGTCAAAGCATTCACCTGGGCCTGCTGCGGTCCCGAAAACTGAGGTCTCGAAGGTCCTCCAAACCTAGACGATTCACAGTGTTGGAATCCAGATCATTGGGACTGAACAAAAGGTTGTGGTCTCAACGATGAACCACCAGCAGAACCTTGTTGCGGCTGATTCGGAGACTGTCCACCCATCAAAGGGCACACTCTAGAAAAATGTCCCGATTGGCCACACTGATGGCAAAGACCCCGAACTCCACGACACTGCGAAGTCATTTGCTTACCTCCGCACTGACCACATGACACACTGCCTGAACCACTGCCACCAGAGCTAATAGAACCAGACGAACTCGAATTCGACCGTCTCTTAAACTGATTCCCTCGAGTCTTGAACCTCTGGCGATTCGGCTGCTACGATGTCTGAGGAGGCTGAAATGGTTGTGTCACCTCTAGCACAGGTTGAAAAATGCATCCAACTGTCGGCTGAACCTGATGATGCGGTTCCAACAAACTCTCCTCAATATCCACCGCTCTATCCACTGCCTCAGCATAAGTCGCAGGAGAACCATCCAATACCATGCGGACCAAATCAGGCCTAAATCCCCTCAGAAACTTGTTCCTCTTAGTCCTCTCCTGGTTAGCCACATGGGAAACATACGACAAAAGCAACGAAAACTGCATGGAATACTCGGTCACCTTCATGTCCCCTTGCTTCAGGTTGTCGAACTCTCGCTCGTGGTTATTTTTGTTAGAGTAGGTGCCCAACTAGCCAACTTGTGGTGTGTGGGTTCTTGTTGACTCTATGTAAAACGATCTTTATTTATGAAATTCGTATTCTTTTATGGCATTCTTTATCTTCATTATTTTTTATAATTTTAACAATGGATAAAGACCTAGAATGCATCACAGTGTATGTTACATGTGATAGTGGATATGATGGCTATCATCAAAAACATCTAATAGTTACTGTGTATTCTAAAATTGTTCCTAGTCGGGCCGCCAAAGTGAGGATAAGGCCACCGGAGTTTGAGACTAGCATCTGCGATGTGAAGTACCACGTTTCATTGGTAGGGAACATAGTGATGTTCTGAGCATGCAGATGGATAGGACCTGGTGATCTATCGAGCTACCCTCGTTCGAATTCTCCAAGTGGTTACCATTTGTCGAGTGAAGGGTCCGAGGTCTTGGTTGTATGGATTAGCCTTACTACTCGAAACATCATTGAGACTCTACATGATTAGTCGCCTCACTTTGACTAGTTTACCGACTCCGTGAGGGTCATCAGGTGTCGAGATTGGGTGAGGTCACGAAGCATGTGGGAGTCGGAAGGGTCCGAGGTCTTGGTTGTATGGATTAGCCTTACTACTCGAAACATCATTGAGACTCTACATGATTAGTCGCCTCACTTTGACTAGTTTACCGACTCCGTGAGGGTCATCAGGTGTCGAGATTGGGTGAGGTCACGAAGCATGTGGGAGTCGATGCCTTGTTGTCGAGGATTCACCGCTCGCCCTTGTGCGTGGATATCCTATGCTATCTGAGAAAATAATAGTGTGACAAATCTCTGGCCAGAGTACTCTTGTGCTTCAGTGTAAATGAGTGTACCTGGTAGCACTCGCGATGTCGCTATTCTGATCTCCAAGATGTATGCATGGCCATCGAATCTCTAACAACTCTCGATTTACCAATGGTCGTTGATTCGATCGGGATGTATGAGTTGAAAGAACCATACTATACGCTAACCATGACTGACTGGTTCTTGCAAGCACTATCAGTGATACCTAGGGGATCATGGGGTGATGTTTCTAGACGCTTTACCATGATCCGATGGGTTAGTCCGAAAATGTGGTTTCGTAGTCACAAGTGTTGTGAGCCCATGACTAGCTGTATCCCTGAACCAATGAGGGTCACACAAGTACTGTTTCTCAATTCCCTTACGGAAGTTAAGCTCAATTTGTTGAGTATAGTAGGAGGAAGGATGGAAGTGCGACTTCCTAAAATTAAATAGGGTCAAAATGCAATTTCCCTAAGTTTGGACTAGTTTGACTATCCTTAAAGCTTACAGGTGCCAAACTGCTCTTTTGGATTAGGTGGTCCGAAAAAAAATTTTCACATCATAATTCTCAGTTTTGTAAACTGTGTAGATCGATCCGATCTGATCGTCGATCGGGATTATGATGGAGCCACAGTGATGGACTTGAAACCAATGTGCACCCTGGGCCTGGCCCCGACCCAAGCCCATTAAGCTGGTTCAAGCCCATGGAAAATCTATAAATATGGGCCCTGGGTATTCATTTGAAACACACCAAAAGCTCCTCAACTTATAAATTTCTCCCTTCCTCTCCTCTCCTCCCCGACGCCGCCACCGCCGTCGCCTGCCGTCGCCGCCGTCGGAATTTGTTCCGACCGTTCCGACGAGGAGATTCCGTCCATGAAACTTTCATCGGTTTTCTAGTGCAAACTGGCGAAGGAATTGAGATTCCGGTCGTGGACCGGATTAGGAGGCCGAAATCGATCAACCGTTGAAGTGCCAATTTCCTCGTGAAATTGGTCGGATCCAGGTGCCTATACGCTAGCAAGGTACTGTTCTGAACATTCTATGAATGTTTTTATTCAATTGTATAGGTGTATTGACCGTTCCCGGGCTCCAATTTTTAAATCTTCCGCTGCGCCCCGATATCACTCGGGAAGTACCCTTCCACCATCGCTGAGCATTCTCGCTCTACTGCAAAACAGCCAACTTCAGTCTTCTCTCCTGAGAATACTCTACTGCGTCAAACAATTCCTCCATATGCTCCAACCCGCCTTCAGCCATCAAACCACATTTAGCACCAGTGAACGTAGGGGGATTCATCCTCTGAAACCTAGCTAGAACTAGCTCCATCTCTCCAATCTTACTAGTCACATCGTCCACCTCTGCTTGTCTAGCCCGACGACGCAAAAATTCACCCGGCTGCTCAACATCCTCATCGCTCTCAGGAGCCCTAGACTCCTCAACTGTTCGCCTAGTGGTTCAACCTCTACCTCTCCTCGGCAGAATCTATCAAAACTAAAGGTAAGAACTCACAAGCAGATAATCACAGAGGCAGATATCATCACAGAGATCACAGAAGTCACAGAGTCAGTCAGAAACAAAAGCTCAAACTCTGTGCCTAGACTCAAGTGTCATGAAAAAGAAATCGAGCCTATACCAGTTTAAACTCTGATACCAAAATGTTAGGCCCGTTGCTCTAAATACAGATTAAGTATTCAATTAATCACAATTATGCGGAAGCATTAAAAATAGGGCTAAAAATTTTCGTTTTGGGCCTGAACAGAAAAACATTTCTTCAAAATACAAGCATACTTAAAATAAGGATTTTAACTCAAGAATCCTTCAAACATAAACACACAAATAAGTATGCATCCAATACAAATTAAGATCAATACAAGGTCACGCAGAGCATCACATGGTTCAATACATAATATAAATAACTAGGACTCAACACGGGGATCTACTAGCTGACTCTCCACTCTGTCCAACTGGATTTCCTGAAACTCCTGCAAAGGCCAACACAGACCCAAGAAGCTCAAAACATGGAAAAGAAACGAGGTCAAACCTCAGTACGAAGAGCACTCATAAAACAGCAATTCATAAACATGCAATATTTCAGTTTATGAGATGCATGAGGTTATCAAAGAATATCGGTCATCAAGTCCAACTACTCAGCTGGCAATCAAATCTCAATTGAGCCTCAAACACCACGCACATCCAATCAGCCGGTGGAAATCATCGATCCGTGATCTTCAGGTCCGTCGACCATCACAGCTCAGTGGTCATCAGGAGCGACAACTCAGCCTGTTAGAGTAGATGCCCAACTAGCCAACTTGTGGCGTGTGGGTTTATAGACTCTTGTATATGACAGTCTTTATATATGATATTCGCATTTTTTATGCCATTATTTATGTTCGTTATGTTTATATAATGTTAAAAATTTTGTTGGATAAAGACCTAGAATGCACCATAGTGTATGTTAGATGTGATAGTGGGTATGAGGCTATCATGAAACACATCTAATAGTCGCTGTGTATTCTGAACGTGTTCCTAGTCGATTGGGCCGTCAAAATAAGGATAAGGCCGCCCGAGCTCGAGACTAGTATCTGCGATGCGATGTACCATGTTTCATTGGTAGGGAACATTGTGATGTTCTGAGCATGCAGATAGATAGTGACCTGGTGATCTATCGAACTACCCTCGTTCGTACTTTCCAAGTGGTTACCATTTGTCGAGTGGATAAGTCCGAGGTCTTGGTTGTACTGATTAGTCCTCACGACTCGAAACGTCATTGAGACTCTACATGATAGGCGTCTCACATTGACCCGTTTGCCAACTCACTTGGGGTCATTAGGTGGCGGGGTTGGGTGAGACCCCGATGCATGTAGGAGTCGATGCTTCGTTGTCGAGGATTCACCGCTCACTTACATGCGTGGATATCCTATGCTATCTGAGGGGATAATAGTGTATAAATCTCTGGCCAGAGTACTAGAAGTGTTTTAGGTAAATGGGTTTACCTAGTAACACTCGCGATGTCACTATTCAATCTCCAAGATGTATGCATAGTTATCGGATCTCTAGCGACTCTCGATTTACCAATGGTCGTTGATCTGATCGGGATTTATGGATTGAAAGGACCGTACTGTATGCTAACCACGACAAACTGGTTCTTGCAGGCACTATCAGTGATACCTAAGGGATCATGGCACAATGTTTCTAGGCGCCTTACCATGATCCGTTGGGCAAGTCCGAAATTGTGATTTCGGAGCCGCAATGGTTGTGGGCCCACGGCTAGCTGTATCCCTGAACCATTGAGGGTCACACAAGTACTGGATTCGTGATTCCTGCACGGAAACTCAACTCAATGTGTTGATCATATGAGGAGAATTTTAGGGAGTGCGACTTCCTAAAAGTCAACAGGGGTCAAATTGCGATTTCCCGCTGTTGAGGGGCAAAACTGTCATTTTGGACTAAGTAATCTGAAAAATTATTTTCGCATCATAATATTCAGTTTTGGAAACTGAGTCGATCGGTCCGATCTGATCGTCGGTCGGAATTATGATGAAACCACGGTGATGCAGATGAACCGAATGTTCATACGTTGGACTGGGCCCGCCCCAGGTCCAATGGGCCGGTTCAAGCCCATCACACCTATACATAGTCTTGAGCCTAGGGTTGCGCAACACAATCATCATAACAAAACCCTAGCACCACACGCCGCCTCCCTCTCCCTCACCTCACTTCGCCGACCGCCGCATCACGCCGCCGCCCGCCGCCCGCCGTCGTCCGATCTTCGCACGATTGGACTTGTTCTGATCCGTGCGACGTGGTGATTCCGTTCGTGATAAAATCCATCAGCCTTCTAGTGCAGGCTGATCGGAGTAAGATCAAATCCGGTCGTGGACCTGATTATACGTAATCTACCGCCGCCTACCGTGAAGTGCCGGTTTCCTCGTGAAACTGGTCGGAGCCAGGCGCCTAGACGCCAACAAGGTAACACCCCGAAAATCATCCTATGAATGGTTTATAGTATTGATTTTATTGTATTGAACGTATCCCGGAGCTTCATTTTAAACTTCCGCTGCGCCACCGGGAGACGGGATCCGGATCCGCCACAGTTTTCCAACAGTGGTATCAGAGCAAAGGCTCGGATCCTTCAATACAATTGTTTCCATAATTGTATCTAATCTCTATGTTTCAGATTGAAATCGAAAAAAAAAACGGGAATTTTTGGATCGTCCACGGCGGCGGCCCCTCCCCACCACGCGCATGTGCGCGCGCGAGACTTGGGCGCTGGCCGCGCTTGGCGGCCGCTGTTGCGCGCAATTGTTGCGCTACTGGTGCTGCTGATTTGCGTGCTGGCTGCACAACGGAGGGCGAGAGGTTGGTGCGATCGTGCGCTTCAGGTGGCCGGCCAGGAGAGAAACGTTGCGCCACTGGTTGGCGCAACCAGCGCCATGCGCCGCACACGATGCGGCAAGCGTGCGGCCAAGCGCCGCACGCAACATGGTGGCGGCGGCCGCCACCGTGCGGCCGCCGTCCGGCGACGATCTCCGGAAGATTGTTGCGACGGCTGAATTTTACTTCTAGGTTTAGTTCGGGCCTGTCCCGGGCAGTCCATGAAGTTTTCGGACCGATATTCGATATCGGGCCAATTTTGGTCAATTTTGAAATTTTGAGATTTTGGGCCCAAAATTGTTTTTGTCCCAATATGATGCATTTAAAATAGCAAAATGTGATTTTAATTGTAAAATATGATTTTATAATGAAATATGATTTTGTTGATTAAAATTTGATTTTATCGACAAAATACGATTTTATTATAAAATGCGATTTTATGATTAAAATATGATTTTGCGATAAATAATTTGATTATTTAATTTATGCATGTTAATTAGATTATCTAAATGATTGGGATGATCGAGAGCCGTGCCCAATTTGTTAGGTGTATATTATAAAATGCGATTTTATGATTAAAATATGATTTTGCGATAAATAATTTGATTATTTAATTTATGCATGTTAATTAGATTATCTAAATGATTGGGATGATCGAGAGCCGTGCCCAA
>KQ995770.1:83430-113821 GCA_001598015.1 Dorcoceras hygrometricum | reverse complement strand
AAGGCTGTGAAGGATATTCTTAAGTACTTGCGAAGGACTAAGAATATGTTCATGGTCTATGGGGGTGGTGAACTGAAACTGGAAGGCTACACTGATTATAGCTTCCAGTGTGACGTGGATGATTCGAAGTCAACCTCTAGATTTGTATTCATGCTCAATGGTGGTGCTTTCTCTTGGAAGAGTTCCAAGCAAGACACCATCGCGGATTCAACCACTGAGGCTGAGTACATCGCAGCATCAGCTGCTGCTAAGGAGGCGGTTTGGATAAGGAATTTCTTCCAAGAGTTGGGCGTCATTCCTGATGGAGTTGGTCCAGTCCCGGTGTACTGCGATAACACGGGTGCCGTTGCTCAAGCAAAGGAGCCTAGGTTTCACCAAAGATCCAAATATATACTGAGGAAATACCACATAATCCGGGAAATTGTGGCTAGAGGTGACATAGCAGTTGAGAGAGTCGCCTCTGCGGACAACGTTGCTGATCCACTAACGAAGCCCTTGCCAGGACCGTTGTTTGAAAAACATCACGAAACAATGGGACTGCGTCTGATGAGTAGTTGGCTTTAGGGCAAGTGGGAGATTGTTAGAGTAGATGCCCAACTAGCCAACTTGTGGCGTGTGGGTTTATAGACACTTGTATATGACAGTCATTATATATGATATTCGCATTTGTTTATGGCATTCTTTATCTTCGTTATGTTTATATAATGTTAACAATTGTGTTGGATAAAGACCTAGAATGCACCATAGTGTATGTTAGATGTGATAGTGGGTATGACGGCTATCATGAAACACATCTAATGGTCACTGTGTATTCTGAATTAGTTCCTAGTCAATTGGGCCGTCAAAATATCCTTCGTGATAGTGGGGCTGTGATCACTTGGGAGAGCTTCTGTGAGGTGTTCAGACAGGAGAATACCCTGTATTCCTTCTATAACAGCCGGGAGCGGGTGTTTGACAACTTGAAGCAGGGTAGCATGCGAGTGGCTGAGTATGCCCGACTTCGTTGTCGAGGATTCACCGCTCGCTTACATGCGTGGATATCATATGCTATCTGAGGGGATAATAGTGTATAAATCTCTGCCCAGAGTACTAGAAGTGTTTTAGGTAAATGGGTTTACCTAGTAACACTCGCGATGTCACTATTCGATCTCCAAGATGTGTGCATAGTTATCGGATCTCTAGCGACTCTTGATTTACCAATGGTCGTTGATCTGATCGGGATATATGGATTGAAAGGACCGTACTGTACGCTAACCATGACCAACTGGTTCTTGCAGGCACTATCATTGATACCTAGGGGATCATGGCGCGATGTTGCTAGGCGCTTTACCATGATCCGTTGGGCAAGTCCAAAATTGTGATTTCAGAGCCGCAATGGTTGTGGGCCCACGGCTAGCTGTATCCCTGAACCATTGAGGGTCAGACAAGTACTGAATTCGTGATTCCCGCATGGAAACTCAGCTCAATGTGTTGAGCATATGAGGAGAATTTTAGGGAGTGCGACTTCCTAAAAGTCAACAGGGGTCAAATTGCGATTTCCCGGTGTTGAGGGGCAAAACTGTCATTTTGGACTAAGTAATCTGAAAATTGTTTTTGCATCATAATATTCAGTTTTGGAAACTGAGTCGATCGATCCGATCTGATCGTCGATCGGAATTATGATTAAACCACGGTGATGCAGATGAAACGAATGTTCATACGTTGGACTGGGCCCGCCCCAGGTCCAATGGGCCGGTTCAAGCCCATCACACCTATACATAGTCTTGAGCCTAGGGTTGCACAACACAAGCATCATAACAAAACCCTAGCACCACACGCCGCCTCCCTCTCCCTCACCTCACTTCGCCGCACGCCGCCCGCCGCCCACCGTCGTCCGATCTTCGCACGATTGGACTTGTTCTGATCCGTGCGACGAGGTGATTCCGTTTGTGATAAAATCCGTCAGCCTTCTAGTGCAGGCTGATCGGAGGAAGATCAAATCTGGTCGTGGACCTGATTAGACATAATCTACCGTCGCCTACCGTGAAGTGCCGGTTTCCTCGTGAAACTGGTCGGAGCCAGGCGCCTAGACGCCAACAAGGTAACACCCCGAAAATCATCCTATGAATGGTTTATAGTATTGATTTTATTGTATTGAACGTATCCCGGCGCTTAATTTTAAACTTCCGCTGCGCCGTCGGGAGACGGGATCCGGATCCGCCATAGTCTTCCAACACAGCCAGCCACCACCTCGATGATAGCATTGGACCTTTCGGGCGCAACAACTCAGACGGCCAATCACAATGCTAGCTCGACTTGGGTCATCATTCAAATATCAGGCTCAATATGTATGCGTGAATGCAGGTAAATATCAGATCACAACATACATAATTCATACGTAACACAGAACATATAATTCACATAACATCCAGGTCAAATCTGTTCACATAATCACTCGTTCACAGCATTCAAATCACATTGGAAATATCTCATGCTTATGCCAAAGCTGTTTAAATAAGCTCATATCCGTACCTCCTCTAAGCTGCTAATACCTCGACAGATCACACAGAACACATCTCCAGCAGCCTGCTCAACTCAGCTGCTCTATTAGCTCTAATTCAAAGATGCTAAAGAACAGAAGAACTTCTTCCCAGAATTCGCGAAGATATCGAACTCTACAACTACTTCGCTCTCCCTCAACTCATCGACTCAAGTCTCCAAACTGGTATCAATCAAAAATCATAAGGAAGACGAGCTCAGCGACACCAATCTTACTCCAAACAGCGGTGTAAATCGACGGCAATCGACGGAGAAAGGTTCGAATGAACAGTAAGGGTTTTGGGAAACTCTCGTGAAGAAGGTAAGAAAATATCGGGTTCGAAATCGACTATGTGTTTCTCGACACTTATATTTAAATCTCCCAGTAAAAGCTACAGTGAAAGTCAATCACCGACAAATTCAGATCTTAGCGCTATTCAGATCTTGGCGCTAACTCAGATCTGCCTTCGCAACGCTATACTAGCGCACGACCAACAAAAGACGTCGTGTTACCGCAAAACGACGTAGCATAGGGGTCCCACTGAAAACAACAGATCTTGCGTCAAAGACCCGCTCGCTCATCTAGATTTGGTCAAATCTAAAATCATTAAACCATGTCGGTCTACACCAACTCTCGAACCGGATCGGTCTACACAGTACCGTTGACCAACACTTGACTTCCCCAAATAAACGCGCACATATGCGCACTCCCTCTGAACAGATTTCACTCAACCAATGTAAAATCTAATAGCACGATACGACGTCGCATTACCTCCAACACTAGATTCCACTGCTCAAATTTGTTCCCTCAGCTCAGATTCTCTAGAGCATCTCAAATATGATATCTTCCGATACCAATCGTAATGCGATACCAAATTAGATCATTCTTGAATACAATCTACGCAAAACCGCTTACGCAAATCAGATCTATTCCAAGCCACCCAATAGCGACCAACAGTACACATCTGGTCTATTCTACCTCAAATCTGAAAAACCGATGGTTATCGTTTCCTTTGGATAATCCTCGTCCAGATCTGATTAGCTAATTAACCACCCATTAACAATTTCTAGTCCTCACATGAAGGGTATGGGGACCAGAGATGTTTTGTTCGTAACGGACTTTAGATAAGTAACGGGGTGCCTTTCACTTGATGGGTATGGATTCCAGACAAGCACTGGGATGCCATACCAGCCTAGTTCTATGGTTTTTACTTAGCTTCATCAAGCGACATGAGGTTGAGGAACCAAGGTCGAGAAATGGAATTCACTAGAAAATTCTTTTATTTATGAGCTTATTTCCTATGCATGAATTTTAAGAAAAAGGCCGTGAGCTGTTGTTTTGTTTATGCAATTAAAGTAGAGAAATTTAATTGAGTAAAATTATTTTAGTGCATGTGTGTGTATTATGTAATACCTGCTATTTCTCCATTTTGTACTTCTTGAAACCCCCAAGGCTCACTACATTTGATTGGTGCAGATGACGCTGAGACGGAGGCTGAGGGGCAAGACCTTTGAGCGGATGGCAGTTCAGTTGGCACAATTCAGCGACCTTGCGTTTTCCGCAACATGACGAGAGAGGAAAAGACTTTTGTTTTATTTATGTTTCAGTTTGCAGTTTTGGCAAAAATATACTTTCTTAGTTGAGGCAGCGTAGCGACTGAAAAGATTCATTCGATTTTCTTCGACTCTGTTTTAAAACTTCTGAGTATTTTATGATATAAATTTTATGGAAGCTTTAGGTTTAAAAAACAAAAAATAAACTTCCGCATTTATTTTACTAGAAAAAGAAAATTAGTTGAGGGTGTTTCAAAGATGGTTCGGATGAACAGTGACAAGGGTTTCTGGAAGATATATGTTCGAGCTCTTTGAATAAGATAAGGTGATATGTGGTGTAAAAATGGCTAACACCTAGTCAACGGTCATATATATACAACTTAAAAGCATACGATCTGGTCTATATTTCTTTCAGATCAGCTCAGGCATCTACACTATATCCAGCTTAGATCTCGTGCACACCCAGATCAGCTCCTGCACAGTAACAGCTTTCGCGCACTGAAATTCTTGCACACAGATCAGCTCTCGCGCACAGATCAGCTCTCGCGCGCAGATCAGCTCACGCACGTAGATCCGCTCTTGCACAAAGACAGATTGTGCACCTTCCAGCACGATAAAACCAGATCAGATCACACCTGATTTGATCATATGAAACAGTTAGCACCATGCACAGCAGTATCAGATAACATCAATAGATCAGATTGAGCAATCCAAATAGCTCTAGCCTGATCTGATCTCCCATCGATCTCGCACCCATTCCAAATGCCACAAATAACTCTCACCTAAGCTGTACATCACCATAACTTACGCCTAAGCTGATTTCACCAAATAGCATAGCAGAACACCCTTGATCTGGCTACTCAGCTCAGGACACCAAGTACATCCTCAAGCTGGATCCAGCTTACGCCTCCCTACTCTAATCTGATATCAGCTCAGAACAACCACACTGCCATATCGCACTAAAATCGATCAGTTCACACAAAATCAGCATGGGCTATACTGCACAATACTTTCAGAACATCTTGCACAACATCATATCAGCACGAGTCATCAGATCATCTCACACCTTTGTCGATCCCTACTAACCCGATTAACTCTCCAAGCCAATTAATCCCGACTAATCCACTGTTACTCAATTCTGATTAACCTTTAATCACCTCTAATAAATATTGGTCCTCACAATCACATCCAACATACAGTATAGTACATTCAAAGTATTTATCCAATTGCAATTACATTAAAGATAAAGAATGTCATGATAATAAAAGTAAATTATACATATGAATAAAGATTGTTATACAATTAACGTCAACAAATATCACTACCAACAATTAGCTAGCCGGGAACCTTCTAATAGTATGATCTTTTGTTGTGTTATCTTTAATGGAATCATGAAGTTACTTTTTTTTTTAGTTAATTAGCCTTTGTAAACATTATATATAACTTATTGTTTGTGGAGTGTATAATAGTTGGAAGTACTATCTTTATTCGAGTAAAATAATCTATCCATGGTATATGAAATTTAAGTTATGCTATGATATTCGTAAATGTGGAGGAACTCGATAGAGATTCCGGAAACGATAATGTCAGGCCCGGTGCACATAACATAGAATAACCCGCAAAACAACTACAGAAGCATTTAAAAAGTGGCCAAAATTTTTCTCTTTGGCCTGACTTAGAAAATATAATTTAAAATTACATTGATACTCAAAATATTGGCTTTACAACAATCGAAGAACCAATCAACAATCAAATAGCAATACAAGCATCGAGTATCCCAACAACAAAACTAATACCAGCAATAGAACATTACATCCTTACGGGACATTTCCCGACAACGACTCTATTGCATTATTATATATATACATAACTGGGACACTCTATCTGCCTCCCGGGGTACCACCAGCTGAGTCATCTCTACGACCAGCCGATAAACCTTGGTAACCTGACCAACATAAAGATAACCAAACAACCAGCCCCACAGGGACATGGGTTCAAACCTCAGTACGCAGAGCAATACAAACAGCAAATAGATGGCAACAAATATAAATATGTACGTGCTATGCATGAGATAACAAGATGCAAAGCAACATGCTACAACCGAATCACGAAGCCAAAGGAGATCAAGAACCAGCTCAACAGCTGTCAACAGATCGAAAAAAGGTAGTGGCCACGGAGCATGTGAGAGCGTGGTAGCTATCCACTCGTCTCATCACACGGTACCAGAGCATAAACAGATCACTCAACCTGCTATTGCCAAAGCTCATGAGAGCGTGGTAGCTATCCACTCGTCTCATAGCGGCCAACAGATAACCCAGCAGGGAGATGAGGAGCACGGTATTGTCGCTCGTCCTCAACAACAGCTCCTTGTACATACGGGTTAGCACAACAATAACAAATGGCTAACAGATATGAGCTCAACGGGAATGATTCGTGTATGCCAATGCAACAACTTACAATAATCAGCACCGAGACTAGCAGTAAGCAACAACGATAAGACAGCACACAATACACGCATATCAGCAAGCATACACATATATCCATGCCTACCCCAAAGCTGTAAGACAAACTCAAATCCGAACCTTCAGTTTCTGAGCTATAATTACCACAACAAGAGTCCCGAGTAACTCAAATCTGCCACCTGCTCGGCCAAACATCAACAAACAGCTCAGGACGTTATGAAAAGAAACACAAACTGGGAGCCACCATGTTAGGCCTCGTGCTCAATCAGAGTAAAACCTCATAATAAACGATAGCGGAAGCATTAAAATAGTGGCAAAAATTTTCGATTTTGGCCTGACTGAGTAAAACATAAGTCAAAATACATTATATCCAAAAAACTGGTTTAAACAACGCTGAAAACACAGTACTTTAACAAACAATGATACAACAAGGAGTGACTCTCAAACAAAAAACAGATGAGTCTCTCCACCTCCCGGGGCATTACAAGCTGGATCAACTCCACGACCAGTGGTGAAACCATGGTAACCTGAAAACACACACAGGCAAACAAGACAACCAGCCCCAGAGGGACAAGGGGTTTGACCTCAGTAAGTAGAGCAACTGAAAAATAGCAGTTAAATAGCAATAGATAAAATGCGAATGCTATGCATGAGAATAAGGCTACAACCGGAGGCAGGGAGCCAAAGTATGGGAGCTACCACTCGCCTCACACATGATACCAGATGCAGAACACAGCTCAACCTGCTGTTGCCCAACTCATGAGATGTGGGAGCTACCCACTCCGCTCATAGTGGCTAACAGATCCGAGCAGGGAGATGAAGGTGACGGGAGTTACCCGCTCGACCTCTAAAACAGGCATCCTGGTACACAAAGATCAATACAACAAGGCAAGGCTAACAAGATCTGAGCTCAACATGAATAATGCGTGTACACAATGAAATATCTTGCAATAAACAACACAACAGAGGCAAGCAATAACAGCATAGAGGCATACAAAACAGCACACATAATATCCATGCTAAATTCAACGCTATAAGACAAGCTCACATCCGTACCTTAGTTCCTAGCTACAATTACCACAAAAATCAGTACCAAGCAACAGATCTGAAACCTACTAAGCCAAACAACAACGGTAACTCAGGGACGCAAAGCTCAGAGCTACGAACTGGGAGGTATAACCTCGACCAGCTCTGTCCTACCCTTCAAGCTGGACAAACAGCTATAAATAAAGCACAAGGTAGGAACTAACACTTACTCAACAAGCTACTTGAACAGCAGAAGCAAATCTGCGCTTATGCTAACAGACTACACAGAGTCGCTTCCATCGCGATTGCAACAGGCCAGGATGACAAGAAGAAAGATGATAGATCCAAGAAGAATGATAGAAGGTCGACAGAAAGAAGGAGGACCAGATCTTATAAGAGACCCAATCAAAAGAATGATCGAAAAGTACTTGTTGCAGAGGAGAGTAGCAAGAACTGGGCGGATTCAGATTCGGAGACTACATCAAGCAGCTCCTCATCCAGTGATAGTGAGCAAGAAGAAGTTCATTGCCTGATGGCAAACCAAACTACGGAAGATGAGGTATTTGATTTTTCTAACAGTGAATTTACACGTGAGGACCTTATCAATGCACCAAATGAAATGGTCCATGACTCTCAAACAAAAAACAGATGAGTCTCTCGCTCAACATAGATACAATATAATATAACGAGAATATCATATGTATCTACTACATATAACTGTGATACTCTATCCACATCCTGGGGCATTACCAGCTGGATCAACTCCACGACCAGTGGTGAAACCATGGTAACCTGAAAACACACACAGGCAAACAAGACAACCAGCCCCAGAGGGACAAGGGGTCAAACCTCAGTACGGAGAGCAACTGAAAAACAGCAGTTAAATAGAAATAGATAAAATCCGAATGCTATGCATGAGAATAAGGCTAAAACCGGAGGCAGGGAGCCATAGGATCTCAAGAACATCTCAACAACTGAATCCAATCAACTGGTGAATAGTGGCCACGGTATGTGTGAGTATATGGGAGCTACCCACTCGCCTCACACACGGTACCAGATGCAGAACACAGCTCAACCTGCTGTTGCCCAACTCATGAGATGTGGGAGCTACCCACTCCGCTCATAGTGGTTAAAAGATCCGAGCAGGGAGTTGAAGGTGACGGGAGTTACCCGCTCGACCTCTAAAACAGGCATCCTGTTACACAAAGATCAATACAACAAGGCAAGGCTAACAAGATCTGAGCTCAACATGAATAATGCGTGTATGCAATGAAATATCTTGTAATAAACAACACAACAGAGGAAAGCAATAACAGCACAGAGGCATACACAACAACACACATTGTCCATGCTAAATTCAATGTTTTAAGACAATATCACATCGGTACCTTAGTTCCGAGCTACAATTACCACAAAAAGCAGTCCCAAGCAACAGATCTGAAACCTACTAAGCCAAACAACAACGGTAACTCAGGGACGCAAAGCTCAGAGCTACGAACTGGGAGCTATAACCTCGACCAGCTCTGTCCTACCCTTCTATCTCGAAAAACATCTATATATAAAGCACAAGGTAGGAACTAACACTTACCCAACAAGCTACTTGAACAGCAGAAGAAATATGCGCTTATGCTAACAGACTACACAGAGTCGCTTCCATCGTGATTGCAACAGGCCCAAGAAGGATGAGAAGAAAGATGATAGATCCAAGAAGGATGATAGAAGGTCGACAGAAAGAAGGAGGACCAGATCTGATAAGAGACCCAATCAAAAGAATGATCGAAAAGTACTTGTTGCAGAGGAGAGTAACAAGGACTGGGCAGATTCAGATTCGGAGACTACATCAAGCAGCTCCTCATCCAGTGATAGTGAGCAAGAAGAAGTTCATTGCCTGATGGCAAACCAAACTACGAAAGATGAGGTATTTGATTTTTCCAACAGTGAATTTACACGTGAGGACCTTATCAATGCACTAAATGAAATGGTCCATGACTCTCAAATAAAAAACAGACGAGTCTCTCGCTCAACATAGATACAATAAAATATAACGAAAATATCATATGTATCTAGTACATATAACTGTGATACTCTATCCACATCCCGGGGCATTACCAGCTGGATCAACTCCACGACCCGTGGTGAAACCATGGTAACCTGAAAACACACACAAGCAAACAAGACAACCAGCCCCAGAGGGACAAGGGGTCAAACCTCAGGACGGAGAGCAACTGAAAAACAGTAGTTAAATAGCAATAGATAAAATGCGAATGCTATGCATGAGAATAAGGCTACAACCGGAGGCAGGGATCCAAAGGATCTCAAGAACTTCTCAACAACTGAATCCAATCAATTGGTGAATAGTGGCCATGGTATGTGTGAGTATATGGGAGCTACCCACTCGCCTCACACACGGTACCAGATGCAGAACACAGCTCAACCTGCTGTTGCCCAACTCATGATATGTGGGAGCTACGCACTCCGCTCATAGTGGCTAACAGATCCGAGCAGGGAGATGAAGGTGACGGGAGTTACCCGCTCGACCTCTAAAACAGGCATCCTGGTACACAAAGATCAATACAACAAAGCAAGGCTAACAAGATCTGAGCTCAACATGAATAATGCATGTATGCAATGAAATATCTTGCAATAAACAACACAACAGAGGCAAGGAATAACAGCACAGAGGCATACACAACAGCACACATAATATCCATGCTAAATTCAACGCTGTAAGACAAGCTCACATCCGTACCTTAGATCCGAGCTACAATTACCACAAAAAGCAGTCCCAAGCAACAGATCTGAACCTACTAAGCCAAACAACAACGCTAACTCAGGGACGCAAAGCTCAGAGCTACGAACTGGGAGCTATAACCTCGACCAGCTCTGTCCTACCCTTCTAGCTCGACAAACAGCTATAAATAAAGCACAAGGTAGGAACTAACACTTACCCAACAAGCTACTTGAACAGCAGAAGCAAGTCTTCACTTATGCTAACAGACTACACAGAGTCGCTTCCGTCGCGATTGCAACAGGCCCAAGAAGGATGACAAGAAGAAAGATGATAGATCCAAGAAGGATGATAGAAGGTCTACAGAAAGAAGGAGGACCAGATCTGATAAGAGACCCAATAGAAAGAATGATCAAAAAGTACTTGTTGCGGAGGAGAGTAACAAGAACTGGGCGGATTCAGATTCGGAGACTACATCAAGCAGCTCCTCATCCAGTGATAGTGAGCAATAAGAAGTTCATTGCCTGATGGCAAACCAAACTACGGAAGATGAGGTTTTTGATTTTTCCAATAGTGAATTTACACGTGAGGACCTTATCAATGCACTAAATGAAATGGTCCATGAGTACCATAAGCTATCTCAGACATTCGAGGAGATCAAACTGAAAACGGATGTTTGAAAAAGTGTTCAGTTAAACCAAACACTGCTCAGCTTGGGGATTCTGACAGCTTACGAACATAGTTGAGTAAGCTGAAGATCGAGAATGAATCGATTCAGATTCGGAGACTACATCAAGCAGCTCCTCATCCAGTGATAGTGAGCAATAAGAAGTTCATTGCCTGATGGCAAACCAAACTACGGAAGATGAGGTTTTTGATTTTTCCAATAGTGAATTTACACGTGAGGACCTTATCAATGCACTAAATGAAATGGTCCATGAGTACCATAAGCTATCTCAGACATTCGAGGAGATCAAACTGAAAACGGATGTTTGAAAAGTAGTTCAGTTAAACCAAACACTGCTCAGCTTGGGGATTCTGACAGCTTACGAACATAGTTGAGTAAGCTGAAGATCGAGAATGAATCTTTGAGAAATACGTCCTGTGAGCTCACATCTGAAAACGAGAGATTAAATCATGTGATGAGCTCCTGGAGAAAGTCTTCTATTTTCTTTGGAAAGCTGCATGAGACTCAGAAGCCACTGAATGATAAAACTGGCTTAGTTTTCAACGTTGGAGAAAGCAGGTCTGAGGGGACTAGTACTCAGTCAGATCTGGCTGATGGCAAGTTCAAGAAAATGAACTTTGTCAAAGCCAATGTGACACATGACACATGTGAGTCGGTGAAGTACGATGACCGGTACACTGGACAATTGAACTATAAAGGCAAAGCTGGTATTGGTTACACCAGGCCTGAGAACAGGAAGCTCAGTTGGCTAAAGAACGGACTTGATAAAGATAAAGCGAAAGCTGGATCTAAATCGTCTGTTCTGAACCAGCAAAGGCGTGGTTCGACGAAGACCAAATCTTTATGGTTAAAGGTTCAGCCCTAGCGAAATCTGAATGGTCAAAGTGCTAAGCCAAAGCTCAACAGATCTCACAATTTTTCTGTACGAACCCTAGTAGATATCCGTACTGGGAAGACTGTCAAAGTAATTCAAGTATGGGTCCCGAAAGGGATAATCCTATCTGGACCCAAGTAAAATTGGGTACCAAAAGTTTATTTCTCGATTGCAGGACAACGGGTACAAAGCTGCAGAAGATTCTAGCATTTGGTATCTGGACAGCGGATGTGCGAGGCAATTGACTTTAAATCGAAAGCTGCTTCCAGATGTGATGCAATACAAGGGAGCCAAAATTATTTCTGGTGATAACTCACACGGTAACACTGTGGGTAAGGGTAAGCTTACCCATGTTAACATTTCCATTAATGATATTCTTGTTGTTGAAAATTTGTGTTATAATCTGATTAGTATAAGTCAGCTGTGTGACAATGGTTACACAGTTAACTTTCAAAAGCACACAGGCACAGTTCAGAGTCCAGATGGTCTAACTGTATTGGTAGGAAAAAGATCGGGGAATACCTACGTGGTCAATTGCTCAAAGCAGATGGGATCTGAACAGATTTACCTAGCAGCAGACTCTTCCAAGAGCTGGCTGTGGCACCAGAGGATGAACCATCTCAACTTCAAAACACTTGCCAAATTAAGTAAGCTTGAATTGGTTTCTGGTATGCCCAAAATAAATTTTTCAAAAGACAATATTTGTGCAGCATGTCAGCTGAAAAAACAAATTCGATCTACTTTTAAAAAGAAAAATGGTCTTCGTTCTTCCCAAAGCTTAGAGCTTTTACATATGGATATTTTTGGTCCTATACCCGTAACAAGATTAGGGGGAACAAATTACACCCTTGTCGTTGTTGATGATTTTACAAAATTTACATGGGTGCTGTTTTTAAAATCAAAATACCAAACCGCTGACCAGTTGATTAAGCTTTTAAAAAGTTTGCAAAATGACAAATCTTGTACTTTCAATCGGATAAGATCTGATAGAGGAACTGAGTTTTTAAATTATAAGCTATCCTCTATCTGGAAGACATTGGAATAAAGCATGAGCTTTCAGCAGCTAGAACTCCTCAACAGAACGGGTTAGCTGAGAGGAGAAACCAAATTTTAAAAGAAGCAGCTCGATCTATGATTTCTTATTCCGGTATTTCACAAAAATTTTGGGGAGAAGCAGTTAACACAGCTTGCTACACTCAAAACAGATATATGATTAATAAGAACCATGGCGTTACCCCATATGAGATCTGGAGTGACAAAAAATCTGATATATCATATTTCAGGGTGTTTGGGTGCAGATGTTTCATTCACAATAACGGTAAAAAGCACCTAACAGCTTTCGATGCCAAATTTGATGCAGGTTTGTTTCTTGGATACTCAGCTGTGAGCAAAGCCTACAGAATGTTCAACAACCGGAGCTTGACGGTTGAAGAATCAGCTCACATGGTGTTCGATGAAACCAGCTTTCGATCAAATTCAGCTGCGAGCTTACATGACTTGTGTTCACATCTGGAGTCAACCAGCTTAGATGAATCAACTGATGATGTGGCACAGATTCGATACACAGCTGATCCACAACCAGTACTAGACACACCTGTAACGCCCCGAAATCCAGATTATGTGAGAATGAGTGCATGACTAGGGGAACAAATAATTTTAGATGATTACATGCCGTCTTTTATGATTTATTTATGATTTTATGCTGCATGGTGTGCATGTTTTATTTTTCAGCCTGTTTCAGTTAACGGACGCGTGGACGAGAGTAGGGTCGACCGGAATGAAAATAATTTGAGATTTTTAAATTTTTGGATTTTTAAGAATGAATTTATTTTATTTTAAGTACAATTTCTGAAAATTGGAGTTTTTTATAATTAGTTTGGAGGAGAACCCATTTTTCGCCTATACGGGCCCGTTTTATTGAGTTTTATGGTGTTTTAAAATATGAGGAGGCCTTGATTTCGAAAATATTTAATCTTTAAAGCCAAGTTTTGAGTTTTAATTATCTTTTCAATTAAATGGAGGGGCAAGCATGTCATTTTTCTTCCCTTTTCTTAATTAAATCAATAGAGGTCATTTGTGTCACATTCTATTCTTTCATAACTCAAAATTATCACTAAACCTAGCCTCCAAACCTCTAGCACCCGTCCCATCCCTTCCCCTCAAGCTCTAAGTTTCGAATTTCCTCCATAGTTGGTGATTTTTGGTGATCCGAATCCGGTCGTGCCCCGATCTCGCGTCTACAACGTCGGTAACTCGCAGATCTCTATTCCATCCAAACCAGGAATGTAATATCTATTATTTTTTTCACCATTTAAGCCATATTAAATTGTTTTTAATGAAAACTTGCATGAATTGTATGTGATTGTTTTAGATCTATGCATTTTGTTTGAGATCTATGCATGTTTCATAGTTTTCAAAACGTATTTGATTCATTTCTTGTGATGCTTCGGTCATATTCGGTTCATGGGGCTAAAATTTGGTCCAAGGGTGGTCTAGGTAGTTAGTCCATCAAGTTAAGATCACGTAGATCCAAACGGGAAGCGATTTGGTTAAGGAATGAATTTGTTATGATTTTTAGGATCAGCACGTGTCCTGGCTTGTCGTCTGTGCGCGACGGTAGAGTTTTTGGGGTCGGGTACGTCGTTAAATATGGTATGTTTGGTCAAAATTGAATGCAGGAGATAGCACATTGAGTTAGGGTCACATAGGTTCAAACGGGAAGCGATTTGGTCGAGGAACGAATAAGTTATGAATTTTATGGCTAGCACGTGTCCTGGTTGCAGTCTGTGCGTGGGCAGTGGGTTTGCGGGCGTCGGTTTGGTCAATTACTAAATCTTTTTTGAGTCTAGTTTATTTTATTGACTATTATATTAAGTTAGGGTGATGTGGGTCGAAACATGGAGTGATTTGGTTAATAAATAAATTTTTAATGATTTCTACCGTTTTGTCGCTCGAAATGAGCCTCGTGGGGTCATTTTCGTGAAAATTAAGATTTCGAGTCTTAGAGTTTGCCAAAGTTTGTGGATGGTTTTATTTATATTTTACTTGATTTATGAGATTTTTGGTAATTTTCATGACAAAGTAATGCCTAGAAAATGATTTTTAGCAGTGTGATTTTTAAATTGTCATGGCTGGACCAGGTCGATTCATCGAGTTTCGAGTCAAAATATTTTAAAATTGGTCCGATTTATTTTAATTATGGACTGGTTATTTTATTTTTAAGTCAAATGTCCAAGTTTAAAGAAAATGATCAAATGTTTTAAATCGAGTTAAACTTTTAATTTAATTGTGTTTGATGTTTATTTTAAGTTTTTAAGTCAAAATTGGAGTCTTTGGATTTTTTAAAGGAAATGATTAAATATACATTAACGGGCTAAGCTTTTAAACTTGCATAATTTTACGAAATGCATGCATCATGAATGTTTTATGAATGTCAAAGGCCTGTTCTTTTAAAAGACAAAACCCGAGGGATTGAATAATTTGTGACAACTTATGATGAGGGGATGCGGGATACCGGACTCGTTGAACTTTTGTTAATCTATTACGAGCTTATGGATCCATGTGTTGATATCATGGTGAAGTGGCAGCATAGAGGTGTGACATATAGGGATCCCGACTCGTGGTCGGATGAACCACATCGCCGTGTACATTGGTTTATAGATTGATCAATCGACTATGGTCACACTTCAGGATACGACTCATATGTTTTTTATGTTATGCAATGTCATGCCTTATATTTGTTATATGTTATGTTATGATATGAAATGTATGAAGAAATGTTTTAAGATCATGCACACATTCATGTTTTAACGTACTTTATTACAAGTATGTGCTTGCATGCGATTTTATTAGTATGTATCTTGCTATGATATACGATAGAGTATGCTGAGCCTCTAGGATCACTAGGTTTAAAAGGTGAAAGTGATGATCTTGCTGAGTTTACTCCGACTCGCGGTGAGGACATCTGAGCGCCTGTCACAGCAGTACCCATTGACCGCAGCGATGTTATTTTTTTTCGAGATGATAAAGTTATGATCTTGCTGAGTTTACTCCGACTCGCGGTGAGGACATCTGAGCGCCTGTCACAGCAGTACCCATTGACCGCAGCGATGTTATTTTTTTTCGAGATGATAAAGTTTTAGATGTTGGTTTTAAACATGTTTAATTTCAGTATTTTACTCAGTTGATTTTTATACCGTACGGATGTTTTAACGTTTTCAAATATTCCTTTATTTATGTTTGAAGTATGGGTGAGAAAATGTTTTAGAAGGGAACGAGCCATGCTTTAAGTTTATGTTTTCCGCACATGTTTAAAAAAAATTTCTATAGTCTGGTTCGTTTCAACACCACATGACAATGCTCAAGCAGATCTGACAGGTTACATCGAAGTCATTGATTTGACTATTGCTGACCCTGTGCAGGAAAAGATCTCAACTAGTGTGCCAACTGCGGGTGCTGAACCAACTACTGCACAAGTGGATACACAGGCAGATTCTACAGTACATCAATTGGTACCCAGACCAGTTTTAGATGCCCAAGCTATCAACGAAAGTTATCAATTGGCATATAATCCAAATCTGGAACAACAAAGTTCGCATCAATTGGTGTCAGACAATCCAGATCAAGCAATCCGGCCAAGCATCCAAGCAGAACAGGGAGCTAATCCAATCGGATCTGACCTTCGGTGGAATAGAAATCATCCACCCGAGTAGATCATAGGTAAAATTCACTCTCCTGTTCGCACACGAGGCCAGCTAATGCATGAGTATTTCAATTCAGCATTCATATCTCACATAGAACCTAAGCTGATAGAAGAAGCCTTAGTAGAACCGAGCTGGATAGATGCTATGCAAGAAGAACTTATCCAATTTAAGAGAAACAATGTATGGCATTTAGTTCCTCGACCTACTAATCATTCAGTGATAGGAACTAAATGGGTCTTTAGGAACAAGCTGAATGAGGATGGCATAGTAATTAGAAACAAGGCTAGACTGGTAGCTCAAGGCTTTAGACAATTAGAAGGAATAGATTTCGATGAGACCTTTGCTCCAGTAGCTAGACTAGAAGCCATTTGCATGTTTCTTGCATATGCTGCATAAAGACTTCAAGGTCTTTCAAATGGATGTGAAGAGTGCCTTTCTAAATAGCATCTTAACAGAGAAAGTGTATGTTGCACAACCTCCTGGCTTCGTTAATCATACATATCCAGATTATGTCTATAAACTGGATAAAGCTCTATATGGGTTGAAGCAAGCACCCAGAGTTTGGTATGATACACTTTCAAAATTCTTGATTGAGCATGACTTTGTTATAGGCACTGCCGATAAGACATTTTTTAAATTTATTAAGAATGATATTAGTACAGATTTACGTTGATGATATTATGTTTGGGTCAACTAACCCCAAACTGTGCCAAAAGTTTTCTAAGTTGATGCAGGACAAATTTGAGATGAGCATGATGGGAGAGCTGACGTTCCTTCTGGGCTTACAAGTCAGACAGCTTGAGAATGGGATCTTCATCAACCAAGCAAAATACAAGAAAGGACTGCTAAAAAGTTTGGCATGGACAATTGTTCAGCAGCAGTTACCCCGATGAGTGCTTCAATCAAGCTAGACAAAGATGAAGATGGAACAGCCATAGAGGTATTTTTGTATCGCGGTATAATTGGCTCTTTGCTATACCTAACTTCTAGCAGACTAGACATCATTTTTGTTGTCTGTATGTGTGCTAGATTTCAAGCAGAACCTAAACAATCTCATTACATTGCTGTAAAGCTGATTTTAAAGTATTTAAAAGGAACTTCCAATGTGGGTCTTTGGTATCCCAAAGACTCGAGTTTTCAACTAATCGGTTATAGTGATGCAGATTACGCAGGATGCAGGATTGATCAGCGAAGCACAAGTGGGACTTGTCAATTCTTGAGAGATCGAATGATTTCCTGGTTTAGTAAGAAGAAAACTTGAACTGCTACATCCACAGCTGAGGAAGAGTATTTAGCGGCGGGAAGCTGCTGTGCTCAGATCTTATGGATTCAACACCAGCTCAAGGATTACGGCATTGATGCTTCTGAAGCGCCTATCTTCTGTGACAATACCAATGCAATAGCTATCATCCAGAATCCTGTGCTGCACTCCAGAACAAAGCATATCGACATCAGGCATCATTTCATAAGTGATCACGTGCTCAAGAAGGACGTCAGGTTGGAGTATGTGTCGAAAGATCATCAAGTTGCTGATATCATCACAAAGCCTCTACCAGACGCTAAGTTTTTGTAATTTCAAAACATTCTTGGTCTCTTAGAATTTCCTTGATCTGCCTTTGCGCTAACAATTTTGCAGGTTGAATAGCTTTTGTTTACTTCAGATCTGGATCTACTGTTCAGGGGGAACAAGGAGCACTTCAGATCTGGTAAACTTTAGCCTTGGGAGAACCTCAGTTTCAGGGGGAACAACAGATCTGAATTAATAAGTGCTGAGTCAGCTGAATGCGTGAGATCTGAATCTATTCAGATTTCCCGTATATACAGTTGATGCTTATATGTGATCAAATCTGGTAGTACCCAAGCTGATAAAATAAACAGTTGTGACGTAATGATAAATGGCACTTGTTTTTACTTTTTACCCCTTGTGGTTAAAATTCAAAGTCTTTTCAAATCTTTTCAAAAATTAATCGCGCCATTGGATGATCGACACGTGTGTTGTCATTATTCGAAACGTCACATCCACATTCTCTCTCTTTCACGATTTCAAATTCCTTTACCTTTTATATGTCTGTTCATCTTAATTTACTGTTTACCTTGCGCAAATTACCTTCGAGCTATCTAGTGTTCTTGCTTTCAGTGTATTCTTTGTAGATAATCTATCTCTCAACGTTTTCGTTCAAATCAACCTACAGCAATGGCCGCTTCATTCATTAGCAACGCCCTCCAAGTTAACTTCAACTCCGTTTTAGGTTTTTCCGACAACGAAGGGATGGTGAATATGTTCAAATATTTGGAGTCAACCGGACTTCATGGTTTCTTGGGCTGTCCTTCTGTTCTGTATGAGGATGATTTGGTGTCGTTTTTCGCCAATAGTATTGTGAAGGACAATGAGGTACTAAGTTGTGTTTAGGGCAAGTTTGTAGCGATTAACGAGGACAGATTCGCTGGTGCATTTGAGTTACCAACTGAAGGGTTAACAGATTTGTCTGAGTTGCCGAAGGATTTGATCTATGATGGAAGGAGCATCTTCTCTATTTCTGGAGAGTCAGTTAAAACCTCTTGCAAAAATAGGGAGATGAAGTATGAGTTTCGTTTGTTGAACGATATTCTGGCAAAATCGGTAACTGTCAAGGCATGATCTTTTGATGTTGTGACACATGAACGTTTTCTGTTGATGGCAGCAATTCATTTTGGGGTCAAGGTCAATTGGAGCAAGCTTCTTTTTGATATCGTGAAAGAGATGGCGGATCAATCTTCCAAGAGAGCCAAGGGTTATGCTGCTCAAATCTGTTGTTTTGCTTAAGGGAGATCTTAATCGGACCTTGGGAGAGGCTAAGACCTTCCCACCACTCAGGATTCTAACAGTAAAGATAGTTGGCACGTATGTTGACAAGAATAAAAATATTACTGATGATGAGGCAGAGGAGCTAGTGGTGGCTAAAGCAAGAAGAAGGCAATGTCTAAGAGGAGACCAGCTCCTACTGCTGATGAACCCGTAGCCAAGAAGAAAAGGACAACTATGGGGAGACCAGCTCCCGCAGAAAAGAAATTCGTGATGGTCCTAGTAGTTAAAAATCCTGAACCCATATCTGTGGTACCTGCTGCAAATCCTTGCGCTCAACGTCGACGCGCACCAAAGAGGAAACTGATGTTGTAAGAAGGTTCTGATGATGAAACTGTTGATAGTATTATTCATCACGTAATTGCGGAGACTGCTGAGATTGAGACAGGGGAACCAGATTTGTAGAAACCAGTGGTGACGGAGACTACTGAGCCTGTGGTTGTTGAGATGGAGAGCAGGAGAGATGTCTCAGCGACCACTAATGATGATGAAGAAGAACCTCTGGTTGAGACGGAGAAGGAGGCTGAGAAAGAGTAGGAGATAGAGCCAGTGGCTACTGAGGGAATGAGTTTGGAGAAGATTACTGATCTGAGGACACAAAGCCCTTGAGCAAGGTTCTGGCGCATACTGAGAAATCTACGTCCAATGAAGAGGCGATGTTCATTGATGATCTCTTGGCGCAGATTCCAGACAATATGATGTTGCCATCTGTGACTGCTGCTGAGCCAACAAGAATCAAATTCGGACTTGGTATTGAGATCCCAGGAGTCAATGACGGAGATTGGTACAAGACTAGTCTTCCTCAGATTGCTATTGTCGATAAGGTTAACGTGCCCTTGTCGAGAAAGATGAAATAAAAGGGCATCCGGCCCGAGAAATTTTTTCTTAGATTTGCGCAGACATAGAGTTTCTTGTAAAGTTGCGGGAAAAAGTAATCGACGAGATTAGTTCATTCTTTTCTTCTTTCAGTTTATGCCATTTGGCAGTTTTGGGGTCAGTATCAGACATTGTTGCCAAGGAGGAACAGATTTTGGTATGGGCTAAGACAGATTCGCTACAGACAGCTGTGATTAGGCGATTGTACATAATTGTAAAGTATAGGGAGATGATATTGAGAAAATTTTTGGTGGCAAGGAATAAAAATTTTGAGTCTGGCACGCCCACAACAGTAATTGATCTACAAGTTCTGGATATGCTCTCAGATGCTCACCGAGTTGCATTGGAAAAATTGTTGGAGCAGATGAGAGAGCATAAACTGGAGTTGACGCACTAGATTAATTCAAGGTTGTTCAAAGGAGTCCATATAGATCGCGGTGTAGTTATTGCCCGATCTAATACAAACATAAGATCTATTTGTTGGATTCGGTTTTTGGTTTTGATTGATGGCTCGTGGACGGTAATTGAAGGACCAGATATGTGGGTACGCCAGTGCCGGGCACCCATTTCTCACATGTGGGAGCTGTTGCCTAAAAGGACATACGTGAATACTCTTGCCCCAATCTGTATATTCTTTGAGCCAGTACAAGTAGTGCGCTTTTTGCCTATCATCAAGACTTGGGGCTGGGCTAGAGTTTGTACAGATATCGTACAGTTTTCTCTTTTTGGTCATCTGCAACCAGTTGGTTCTCATAATCTTTGTACAGACTTAGTAGCTGTCAGACCCATTGTAGATAGAAGTGGGATTCCAAAAAGAACTATAAATAAGGTTTAGTACGATATATGGATTGTATATTCTTTCAGCGTGCCTCCTCCAGATACAGTTGCAGAAGAACCAGTTGTAAATATCTCTACAGATCTTGCAGATTCTCAGTGCCATCCAGATGCGAATTCAGATTCCTCCACCTCTGTTCCGATTGATTTTGCCAATGAAGAGACTGCTGATTCTCAGACTTCAATGCCTACTACTATTGTCTCTTCAGTCGATTATACAGACACGTTTGCACAGCTCAAAGCTTCAGTTGATCAGATTTCACTTGAGCAAGTGCAGACCAGATTTCACATTGAGAATCTCAAGGCCGCGTTTTTTACGAAGATATCAATCCTTGAGACTGCTTTTCTTACCAGGTCAGATAATCAAGACAAGGCTGTTCTTGTTCACAACGATATTCTCTGTAAGGGGATGCAAGCTCAGATCGCAGCGCTGTCTCAAGAATTGGATGTTATTCATAAGGAGGTCCAAGATCAGAGAGCTGCTCTTTCAAATGATCTGATGAAATTCCGTGTGCAAGCATAGGAAAATTACAATACCCTCATCGCTCAGTTATCTGAACTCGTTGCCTACATTAATAGGGGCAATGATTCCAAAAAGGGGAAATGAGTAGCAGCCGAGGTCCTCGACCTCCTGACGATCAAAACAGACTTGGTGGAGACAGTAGAAGTGAATCTTTGAGGAAGAGAGGAAGTGGTTCGTGAGGAAGTTCTGGTTCGATAGGATTCAGATGCTGGTTTGGAGTATGAAGTTGAACAGTTTTTAGTTTTTCAGTTCTTGTACAAATATTTTGTACTTAGCCGTTTCGTATTGAATATATAGCAGACTTGGAGCAATTTATTTTTGTCTCTATTTAATTCATAGGCTGCTAAGTTTTGTCATCACCAAAAAGGGGGAAATTGTTAAGATAAAATTTATAAGTTTTGGTGATAACAAAAATAAGACTAAGAAATGAAATTTAGACTACGATCTGGATGTTAAGTATTCGCAGAAGAGAAGTAAGTATTTCAGATCTGGACGGTTAGTATTCAGGAAGAGAATTTATCATATTTGAGCTAACAGGATAAGTTTATCAGATCAGAGAATAGCGAAGAGTATTTAATAGAGGGTTTCAGATCTCAGTTATCAGGATAAGCATTCTGATTCAAGAGATTTGGGAATAGTATATTCAGATTTGGATCATAACCGAGCAAACCAGATGAGAGCAACCCAGATTAGATTGTATCAGTTTCGGAGTATATCATATTTGGGTATTCGGGTTATTTCAGGTATCGGGTCAAGTATCTCAGTATCAGATTTGATTCAAATGCTACGATAACAGATCCAATTGTATTTTTTCAGAAGGTATATTTCAGATCCGAGCTTATCAGATGAGAACGGACTCAGTTTTGAGCAGAATCCATTCAGAGTATTTTCAATTATTTTTTGTCAGAATTCGGGAACGAAGTTCAAGTTCAATAGTTTTTTCCAGAAAGTTTAGATCTCAATGTGAATTTTCTAAGATGATTTCAGATCTGATAGAGTGTATTGATTGTGTAAAAAGGGAATATTTCAGATGTGACGACTATACAAGTAAAGAGATATATCTTGTAGTTATTCACAAAGGGAATTTTCGAAAAAGGAAAGAGAGCAGATTTCATATTTCAGTGCTAAAGATGCAAGCTTCGAATATCTTCAGATGTTATCAGATGACTATTTGAGAGAAATCAACGATCACGATTTAAGAAGAAAAAGCGTGTTAGACAATTTGAATTGAAGAGACAAGATCAGAGCTACTTTGAGTATAGTTGCACAGTACGCAGAGTTGGTATAATCGAGTATTAACTACTTTGGTATATAAGTAACTCAGCTCTAACAAGCGCAGACAACCTTTTGATAGCATTAATGGAGCATTTAATGCGGTGATACGATGAAGATATGCAAAGGTTGTGTCTACTGGCTCATTTATTGACCGTTGAGGATGAAGGGTATATATAGCTGAAGATTTCAAATGAAGAAGCTCTCGCTTACTCTCGCTTACTCTCGGTCATTGCTAAATCATTCTGGGAATATTCAAGCGCACACTCAAAAATTCTCTAAGTCCCAGTGTTCAATCTCGAAGAACATTTTCCTTCAAGTTCTTATTAGATAAATCTTCGAGATATCTTCTGGTTTACTTTTGTAAACAGGTTTCATTGTATAGAATCCAGAAGATTTATAGTACTCAACTATATCGTGTTCATTGTATATTCAGTATTGAGTCTGTAACGAACTTGCTTCTTGAAGCAGTTCGAAAATTAAGTTTATTGTAACTTAGCAGTGTATTTGCGTAGTAGAAGTTGCTAGGAGTTCACTTGGAGCGAGGCTCAGTGTCGGGTATAGACAGAGGCTGTGTTCACCAAATCTTCTAGTGGAATCTTCCTGAAAAGGAATAAGGAGAGACGTAGGATCTTCAGATCCGAACTTCCACAAACAAACTCTAGACCCTTGCACTTTTACATTATTAGTGTCGTATTATTCTTAACTGTTCGCTGCTCAATTGGTTTATTTCCGCACATTAATTGTTAACCGAGAGAACAACTTTGGACTGAGAGCCTCAGATCTGGTCACTCAGATCTGAGTTAAGCAAGGCTTGTAAAAATAGTTTTAAGGTTTAGAAAAATAAAAACGATAGGCGTTCATTCAACCCCCCCCCCCCCTTTCTGAACTCCTAAGCTCATTTTAACTATATTTTCGATTCCATTGATCCTATCAGATACTCAACATAACTCAAAGTTTGATCCAGCTCCACCTCGTCAGTTCGCAACACATGAGTAGGATCTGGCTCATACCTAAGCTCATTTTAACTATATTTTCGATTCCATTGATCCTATCAGATACTCAACATAACTCAAAGTTTGATCCAGCTCCACCTCGTCAGTTCGCAACACATGAGTAGGATCTGGCTCATAATTCCTCAACATAGATACATGAAACACATCATGCAATGAGGACAGATCTGGTGGCAAAAACAAACGATAATCCAAAGGACCGATCCTCTCCACAATCTCATAAGGTCCAACATAACGAGGAGATAATTTTCCCTTGTGCCCAAATCTCATAATACTTCTGAAAGGAAAAACTTTCAAGAACACTTGATCACCAACTTGAAATTATAAAGGCCGACGCCTTCTGTTCGCATAACTAGCTTGGAGATCTTGTGCAGCTTTCATACGCTGTCAAATCAGATCTACCTGATCTCTCATATGCTGTACAAACTCGGGAGAAGACAGTTGATTCTCCCCCACTTCTTCCCAACAAATTAGGGATCTGCACTTCCTACCATACAACGCTTCGAATGGTCCATTCCAATCGTTACTTGGTAGCTGTTATTATAAGAAAATTCTACCAACGACAACTAATCTTTCCAACCACCACTGAAGTCCATAACAACAGCTCGCAACATATCCTCCAAGGTCTATATCGTCCTCTCAGATTGGCCACCGGTTTGGGGATGATAGGCTGTACTCATAGCCAATCTGGTGCCCAAAGATGTTTGCAAACTCTTCCAAAATCTGGAAGTAAAACCTCGGATCTCGATCTGAAACAATGGATACAGGCACTCCATGCAATCGCACCACAAAATCTATGTATAGTTTCGCCATTTTCCTCAAAGAATACGTCATATTGTATGGAATAAAGTGAGCTGACTTCGAAAGTCTATCAATTACTACCCAAATAGCGTCACAACCTCGGCTGGAATGAGGCAAATGGGTTACAAAATCCATAGCTACATGCTCCCAATTCCATTGGGGCATCTCTAAACTCTGCAATAGTCCATCAGGTCTCATCCTTTCTGCCTTAACTTGCTGACAATTCAGACAACGAGCGACAAAACCAGCAACATCGCTCTTCAAACATGCCCACCAATAGTGTGGCTTCAAGGCATGATACATCTTCCTTGCACCAGGATGAAAACTATGTCTACTACATTGAGCTTCCCTCAAGATCTCCTCCTTCAAATCAATCAGATTTGGCACTCCCAACCTGCCACAAAACCTCAGACAACCATCAGTTGTGACAGAATAATCTTCCAACTCTCCAGCTCGAGTCTTCAACTTCAACTCATGGATATACGGATCCGTTCTCTGAGCTGCCCTAATATTCGAAACAATCTGTGGCTCAAATTGAAAAGATGACACCACAACATAGTCATCACCTGGGTAAAAATGCCAACCAGTAGTGCTCAGATGCTCATGAACCTTCGAAATAGACAACGATGCAAGCATCGACAGTTGAGCTTTCCTGCTTAATGCATCAGCAACTACATTCACTTTCTCAGGCTGATACAGAATCTCGCACTCGAAATCCTTAAGTAGCTCCATCCACCTACGCTGCCTCATATTCAAATCTGACTGAGAGAAAAGAAATTGAAGACTCTTGTGGTCCGTATACACCACAAACTGCTCGCCATAGAGATAATGGTGCCAAATATGCAAAGCAAAAACGAAGGCTGCCAACTCCAGATCATGAATTGGGTATCTAGTCTCATGAGGTTTCAACTGATGGGAAGCATACGCAATGAGTCGACCATGATGCATCAACACGCATCCCAATCCATTAAGTAAAGCATCGGAACACACCACGTAACCTCCGGAACCTGAAGATAAAGCCAACACTGGCGCTGTAGTTAACTTCTCCTTGAGAAATTGGAAGCTATTCTCGCATTTCTCTGTCCAAAAAAATCTCTTGTCCTTCTGGGTCAACTGAGTCATAGGATTAGCTATACTAGAAAATCCCTCGATTAAACTGCGATAATAGCTAGCCAATCCCAAAAAGCTATGAATCTCTGAAACATTATTGGGATGTTCCCAATTACCACAGCCTCTACCTTGCTGGGATCAACAGACAATCCATTGGCCAAAATTTCATGACCCTGAAACACTACTCTATCCAACCAAAATTTGCCCTTAGAGAACTTGGCATACAACTGCGAGTCTCGTAGTGTTTGGAGAACCAACCTCAAATGCTCTTTATGTTTCATCGGAGTTTTCGAGTAAACCAAAATGTCATCGATGAAAACAATCACGAACTGATCGATGAACTCTCTAAAGACTCGGTTCATTAAATCCATGAAAACTGCAGGGGCAGTAGTCAAACCAAAAGGCATAACCAAAAACTCATAATGCCCATACCTCGTCCGTAACGCAGATTTCGCAACATCTTGCTCTCGAATCCGCAACTGATGGTACCATGAACGCAGATCGATCTTAGAATACACAGCTTAACCCTGAAGCTGATCGAATAAATCGTCGATCCTCGGTAACTGGTACTTATTCTTCACAGTAGCCTTATTCAGTTGCCGGAAGTCGATGCACATCCTCATCGAACCATCCTTCCTCTTCACAAACAAGATAGGAGCTCCCCACGATGACATGCTCGATCGAATAAAACCTTTCTCAAACAAATCACTAAGTTGTACCTTCAGCTCTCTCAACTCAGTTGGTGCTAAACGATAAGGAGTTCGCGAAATAGGAGCTGTACCAGGTACCAACTCAATGCTGAAGTCGATCTCCCTCCTCGGAGGAAAACCAGGAATCTCCTCCGGAAACAAGTCAGGGAAATCACGAGCAACAGGGATGTCACTAAGCTCCACACACGACTTTGAGGATGCATCCTAGGCATAAATCATGAACCCGACATTGTCCAACGACAACAGGCAAAACATCTCCATAGCAGAGATCAAAGGAATCTTCGATTGGGAATCATGATCGTAGAAGTTCCACTTCTCGCCAGACTGGGGCCGAAAATGCACAACGCCGTGGAAATAGTCCACGATGGCCCTAAAACTAGACAACACGTCCATTCCCGCTAGGCAATCGAAATCCCACATCACTATCCGAATCAGGTTTGCTACCAACACATTCTCACAAAACCTAAGTATGTCATTCGACAAAATCTCTTGGAGAACAGGCTCGTGCCGGCATGAGTTACAATAGAAACATTATCACACAAACAAGTGATGGCAAAATCTCTTGGAGAACAGGCTCGTGCCGGCATGAGTTACAATAGAAACATTATCACACAAACAAGTGATATGCAAACCATTCTCAACCACAAATGCATCAGCTATAAACGAATGTGATGCTCCAGTATCAAACAATACACATGCTGGAAAATAAAAAAAGTACAAGTACCTGTGATCACTCCTCCTGGCATACCCTCAGCTTGCTCCCGTGTCATGGCATTCACTTGGGCATGTTCAGGTCCTAAGAACTGGGATTGGGAAGACTGTCCGAAATGCAAAGGATCAGGCTGTTGGAACGGCCTATGTTGAGCTTCCCCCACTCTCTGCTACTGAACAGGGAAAGAACGACCTCGAGATGACCCACCAGAACGACCCTGAGGTGGGGCAACGGTGTGCTGCGATCCAGCCAAAGGACATACTCTCGCAAATGTCCATATTGCCCAAAATTGTTGCAAGCACCCTGAACCCCTACACACTATGCCGATGGGTGTTTGCCTCCACATTGGCCACAAAAGATATCCCTAGGGCAGCTACTGCTGATCGAACTACCCGAACCACCACGGGCCTAAACCTGTGGCGTCCAGATTATTGCGCTGACTGCTGCGGCTGCTGGGATGACTGGGGAAATTGGGGAGGTTTCCCCCCCCCCCCGGAACATTGGGACATGCACCTTGAGTAGCTTGAGGCTGAATCCGAGACCTACGGTTCCGCAACCCTTCCTCGATATCCATAGCCTTGTCCATCGCATCCGCATAACTGGTAGGTGAACTCGCCAAAACCAAGGAATAAAGATCCTCATTCAGCCCTTGCAGAAACTTGTTTCTCTTCGCCCTCTCGCGGCTAGACACATGCGTAACATAGGCAAGGAGAGAAGAAACCTTAGAGCATACTCGTCCACAGACATGGTTCCCTGAACCAAGTTATCAACCTCACGCTCCCGGGCATTCACATAGGACTCCGGAACATACTCCTGACGTAACATAGTACAAGAACTGTCCCAAGTAATCCCCATATCAGTCTCCTCGAGCGTACGTGAAGCACCTCCCCACCAACGTTGTGCATTCTTCCTCAGCTGAAATGTAGCGTCCCAAAAATCCATAGGACCACATATTTAACCCTTTTATATTTTAAGGGCTTATTTGATATTACGTATTTCAGCCTTAAGTTTATTTCGATTGTTTTAACTAGCTGATTTCAGTTGTTGTTTTGTAGGTCACGACGCGGATGGGTTCCGAGCTGAAATGTAGCGTCCCAAAATCCATAGGACCACATATTTAACCCTTTTATATTTTAAGGGCTTATTTGATATTACGTATTTCAGCCTTAAGTTTATTTCGATTGTTTTAACAGCTGATTTCAGTTGTTGTTTTGAGGCACGACGCGGATGGGTTCCAGGCAGCCGTCGCCCGAGCACAAACACGAGCAGATTTCAGATTTTGGTTTAAAATGCCATCGGCTGGACAAAATAGTTCTTTTAAAATGTTTTGGTAAAGTTTTCAAATTCAAAACAGTAGTAGGGAGTATTTGACAAATTCTTTTGAAAAGGACACGGGTTGGTAGGATCCCATGCCTACTCGAGTGTTAATACCTACTACAAATCATATCCCGTATATGATTGTTTTCATAACAAGAGAGTTTCATTGTTGTCCAGAAAATCCCTCTCTTTTTCTCTCAAAACTTCAAGGTGCTCGTGCTGGTGTTTGCGGAGAACTCCTGTTGAGACCGTTGCTTCTGTGTTTCGCAGGTTTAAGGCAAGTAAAGACTGATTCTTTCTACGCCATTTTAAAGCATATATTGTTTTTTTTAGTGCATGATTGTTTCCTGTTTACGTTGACGATAAGTTATGACCATGTTTACGCATGTTTACGAAAATGGAAGGATGGTCGGGTTCAAGTTTTGTTTCTGTTGCAAATTTTAAAGAGTGCTTCGATGAAGAAGATGAAAATGTTGTTTTAAAATGTTGAGCAATCGGGTTTAAGTAGTATGTTCATGTATGTTCCTCCTTCCGGTGGATGGTAACATCGGAACTTGACGCTATGTAATCGGAGTTTCTATTCGAATCAGAAGTTAAGTCTGGTTTGATAGGCAACGGCTGATAACGCAGCCGTCTTTTTGATGTTACAACACCAAGTTCTAATCAATGGTTCCTCTTTTCAGCAGTTACCTTTGTGTTAAGAAAATTCTAAATGTTGCGTTCAGCCGCTGATATTGGTACGATCAGTCGTGAGTTGTTTTGCGTCTGAATTGGGTTAGTCCTTCATCGTTGTTGATCTTGCGGCTGAGTTGACCGTTGACCTCCGAACCACTTCACTAAATACCTTACGTCTGATTCATAAACCAAAAGCTGATTTTCTTAGAACCAGCGTCTGATTCATAAACCAACAGCTGATTTTCTTAGAACCAGTGTCTGATTCATAAACCAACGGCTGATTGTTCTTAAACCAACAGCTGTTCACTTCTCAAACACTGTTCCCAAGTCACGTCTGATTTCATGTTAGCGATTGTCCTTATGTCTGAATCTTACGCTAACGACGTCGTTTCATTTGATACATCTGTTTCAATATTATCAAATCCTTGCGTCTGTCTTATTATAACGATATTGTTTCCCTTAGCAACAGCTGATTCCTTTTAACGATAAGTCCCAGTGGTCGAACCCGATACTCAACAAAGTCTAAAGAAATTTTAAAGACAGAATTTTGAAGCACAGTGAACCCGAACATTGATTTCAAAATCTAATTTCGACCAGCTATGAGTTTAAAGGAAGAATGTTTCAATTTAAGGATTTATGGCATAGATAACAGACGGTCACCATGGAGGGGTGAGCAGCTGTCCAGATGTCAGTTTCCCCTTCACCACAAGCTAAATAGCTAAGGTTGATATCAGTAGTCACTTGCACCATGGAGGGGTGAGCAGCTGTCCAGATGTCAGTTTCCCCTTCACCACAAGCTAAATGCTAAGGTTGATATCAGTAGTCACTTGATCAGGTGCACCACGGACCTAAGGAGAGCTTCTAAGCCATAAATCACAAGAAAAATAAGAATGGGATCTGGGTCATCTTCCCATTTCCAAGCTTAACGAAAGAAAGTTTATGAAAAACTGATGAATGACTTCCTCTATTTTATTTTGTTAAGTTACGATATGTTTAGATGTCTGCCTAAATTATGTGAAATTGTTTTCTTCAGATTTTACGAGCCCCTAGTATTTTGTTAAGTTACGATATGTTTAGATGTCTGCCTAAATTA
Organism: Dorcoceras hygrometricum; assembly: GCA_001598015.1. Classification (NCBI taxonomy): domain Eukaryota; kingdom Viridiplantae; phylum Streptophyta; class Magnoliopsida; order Lamiales; family Gesneriaceae; genus Dorcoceras; species Dorcoceras hygrometricum. The sequence goes on along the minus strand of KQ995770.1, from coordinate 83,491 downwards.
TGTGAAATTGTTTTCTTCAGATTTTACGAGCCCCTAGCCTAGGCTCATTAGTTTTAAAATG
>KQ995770.1:44901-61985 GCA_001598015.1 Dorcoceras hygrometricum | reverse complement strand
TCGTTTCCGGGGCAGGTTGGTTGTGCCCAATTTGATTGATTTGAAGGAGGAGATCCTTCGGGAAGCGCACTGTAGCAGACATAGTGTTCATCCTGGTGCACGGAAGATAAACCGCACTTTTGGTGGGTTGGCCTAAAGAGTGACGTAGCTGGTTTTGTTGCTCGTTGTTTGAATTGTCAGATGGTTAAGGCCGAAAGGATGAGACCTGGTGGTCTGTTGCAGAGTTTGGAAGTGCCCCAATGAAATTGGGAGCACATTGCTATGGATTTTGTGACGCATCTGCCTCGTTACAGCAGAGGATGCGATTCTATTTGGGTGGTTATAGACCGCTTGTCGAAGTCTGCACATTTTATTCCCTATGGGATGACCTTCTCGTTGAAGAAGATGGTGAAACTGTACGTTGATTTTGTGGTTAGACTTCACGGTGTGCCTGTTTCGATTGTTTCGGACCGAGATCCGAGGTTTACTTCCAGGTTTTGGAAGAGTTTGCAAACAGCTTTTGGTACCAGATTGGCGATGAGCACCGCGTATCACCCCCAGACAGATGGCCAATCTGAGAGAACTATCCAGACGTTGGAGCATATGTTACGAGCTGTTGTGTTGGATTTCGGAGGTAGCTGGCAAGACGCGTTGTCTTTAGTAGAGTTTTCCTACAATAACAGCTATCAGATGACGATTGGCATGGTGCCGTTTGAGGCTTTATATGGTAGGAAGTGCCGATCTCCGGTATGTTGGGAAGAAGTGGGGGAGAAGCAGCTGTTTGCCCCTGACTTTGTGCAGCAAATGAAAGATCATGTGGATCTTATTAGACAGCGGATGAAATCTGCCCAGGATCGCCAAGCCAGCTATGCGAATAAGAGGCGTAGACCTCTTGATTCAGGTTGGTGATCGTGTATTTCTCAAAGTTTCTCCGTTTCGCAGTGTGATGCGCTTTGGACTCAAGGGAAAGTTAGCCCCTCGTTACGTCGGACAGTATGAGATTGTTGAGAGGATTGGCCCTTTAGCGTATCGGCTGTTGTTGCCGCTAGAGTTGTCTTCTCTTCATGATGTCTTTCATGTTTCCATGTTGAGGAAGTATGAGCCAGATCCGTCTCATGTGCTTAGAACTGACGAGGTGGAGCTAGATCAGTGTTGAGGAAGTATGAGCCAGATCCGTCTCATGTGCTTAGAACTGACGAGGTGGAGCTAGATCAGTCGTTGAGCTATCAGGAATATCCCTTGCAAATCCTTGGCAGAAAAGAGAAACAGCTGAGAAATAAGACCATTCCGTTGGTAATGGTGCAGTGGAGCAAACATGGAAGGGAAGAGGCTACTTGGGAGCTGGAAGAAAAGAAGCACCGCGAGTGGCCGCATCTGTTTGAGTAGCTGTTGAGCTAAATTTCCAGTAGTTTGTAGCTTTTGGTTGTATTTTTCCCTAGTTGTTGTTAATTGTTTGCTCAGTTATCTTGAATTCTTGGCCTGTGTTAGGCGAGTTTTTGTTTTTGCTTGCTGTTGTTGAGTTGTGTTTCGGAATTTCTGGTTGATTTGGGGGACGAAATCCTTTCAAGTGGGGGATAAATGTGAGACCTGGATTTGTGTTTAAGATTAATCGTGAGAATTAATCGGTGTTTTGAGATTCTTGGTGGTTTAAGATCTCTGTTATATGTTTGAGTAGTAATTTCGGGTCAAATTCCTCACTTAGAACAATTCTGGAAGTTTTTGTATTTTTGAGATTTTGGGTAAAAGCTGGTTTTGTGGTAAAAGCTGGTCAGTGGAGAAAACCAGTCGTAGCATAAAATTGTAACGCGGGAGATCAAACGCCGTCGTTTTAGTGAGGTCTGGATGCGTTGTGTTAAGTGAAAGTTGGTAGTGTGTTTGTATCCAGCTGCTGCTTTATTTCGTGTATTGAGGGCAAAACGACAGCGTTTCGCTAAGTTGGCGCGACGTCGTTTGGATGTTGCGACTGGTGGTGGTTACTGTAGCTTGCCCTGGATAACCAGCTGTTGGCGGAAAGTATTACGTAAGCTATGCGACGCCGTTTTAATTAGTTGCAACGCTGCGTTTTAGATGTCGCGACTGGTACCAGCTTTTGGAAGGATTTCACGCGAGAGAAACCAGCCGATGGTTTTAGGCGACCAGCTGGTGGAAATTTTGATGATGTAAGCGGTGCGACGTCGTTTTGTTAAGTCGCTGCGACATCGTTTTGATTTGAGTTGTTTGAGAATTCAGCAGTTGGTTCTTTGCATCTGTTGGTTGTAGTGTGCCTGCTGGTTATGTCGGTGGGATTTTAAATCAGGTTCCAGCCGTTGTGGAATTTATATATAAGGAAGACTTGGTCTTCGATTTGAGATATCAGATCCTATACTTAGTGAAATTCTCCAAATTGTCGACCGCTATTTCTCGAACCCTAGTAATGTTCACCGTTGATTTTATCCGGTGATTCCCGTCGTTTTCGGCCATTGTTTGATGCGTGCAATGTAGCGTTGGACTCCTCTCGGGAAGCTCTTTCGATTGATACCATTCTTGGAGGCTGTTGTTGGCTAGAGCAACATCGCGAAGTTGCTGCCTTCGGCCATGTGTTGCGTCGTTGAGGTAGAACTTTGAATTGTTGTTGAGATATTAGTATTAGCCTTTGTTTAAGCTTCCTGTTAGTGGTATTGCGGGAATAAGTAGCTGGTTGAGTGTGTATAACTCCCAGCGTGCTTTCTGTGTATTAGCGTCCCTTGAGAATATTGCCCTGTGTGTTTCGACAGGTTGGAATTCATATTTCTCGGGACCTTTGATTGTGGTAATTGTGTGAGGAATTAAGGTACGGATTGGAGCTTGTAATATAGAGATGTTATGGCTTGGATAATTTGTGAGATGGCTATTGCTGGCTGCTGTTTTGTGAGATGGCTGTTGGTTATGTGGTGTATACTTGCTGATGCTATTATTGTTTCGCATATGTTTATATGCTTGTTATTCCAGCATGTTGCATACACGCATTTGCATCTACGTACAGCTTTTGCAACCATTGCTTCGTTGTTATTGTTCTGTTTACTTACCAGGATGCGAGGGCGAGCGGTGATTCCGCATTCTCATTTCCCCTATGCGCCTAGTGGCTAGCTACCACAGTTCATAGGTTGGGTTGTTGATGCATCTGGTAAGGGTGGGCGAGTAGGGGTGAGTGGGTAGCACCCACATGTCCTACACTCACCGTGGCCACATATTCTGTTGCAGATCCCGTTGAGCAGTTGTTTCTTTCCTCATGCATAGCATCTGCATTTTATTCACGCTGTTTACTGTTGTTTATAATTGCTCTCCGTACTGGGGTTTGACCCCATGTCCCTCTGGGGCTTGGTTGTTTTCCTTGTTGTGTTTTTTTCAGGAAACCCAGGTTTTACAGCTGGTCGTGGTTTTAGCCCAGCTGAAGGTGCCTCAGGAGGTGGTTAGAGTATCCCAGTGGCGTATAGCATATTTATATGTTTCAGTATTCTTAGCCAGGGGGATTCCCTGTGCTTCGTTGGTGTATTTGATTGTTGGAATCTGATACTTGTATTATGCTATACTGTTATGGTTGTGGTGATTTTCGTAAACTGGGATTCTATTTTGAGTATCGTGCTATTTTAAATTATATTGTTTTAACTCTTCAGGCCAAAAGCGAAAATTTTACCCGTTTTTAGTAGCTTCCGCATGCGTTTGTATGTTTTATCTCTGTTTTGAGCACGAGGCCTGACAAGCTACGTGGGAAACAGAAGCTGATATGCTTAGTCGTTACCCAGAATTAGTTGGTAAGTGAATTTCGAGGACGAAATTTCTTTAAGGAGGGTAGAGTTGTAGCGTCCCAAAATCCATAGGACCACATATTTAACCCTTTTCTATTTTAAGGGCTTATTTGATATTACGTATTTCAGCCTTAAGTTTATTTCGATTGTTTTAACAGCTGATTTCAGTTTTTGTTTTGAGGCACGACGCGGATGGGTTCCAGGCAGCCGTCGCCCGAGCACAAACATGAGCAGATTTCATATTTTGGTTTAAAATGCCATCGTCTGGACAAAATAGTTATTTTAAAATGTTTTGGTAAAGTTTTCAAATTCAAAACAGTAGTAGGGAGTATTTGAAAATTCTTTTGAAAAGGACACGGGTTGGTAGGATCCCATGCCTACTCGAGTGTTAATACCTACTACAAATCATATCCCGTATATGATTGTTTTCATAACAAGAGAGTTTCATTGTTGTCCAGAAAATCTCTCTCTTTTTCTCTCAAAACTTCAAGGTGCTCGTGGTGGTGCTTGCGGAGAACTCCTGTTGAGACCCGTTGCTTCTGTGTTTCGCAAGTTTAAGGCAAGTAAAGACTGATTCTTTCTATGCCATTTTAAAGCATATATTGTTTTTTTTAGTGAATGATTGTTGCCTGTTTACGTTAAAGATAAGTTATGACCATGTTTACGCATGTTTACGAAAATGGAAGGATGGTCGGGTTCAAGTTTTGTTTCTGTTGAAAATTTAAAAGAGTGCTTCGATGAAGAAGATGAAAAGTTGTTTTAAAATGTTGAGCAATCGGGTTTAAGTAGTATGTTCATGAATGTTCCTCCTTCCGGTGGATGGTAACATCGGAACTTGACGCTATGTAATCGGAGTTGCTATTCGAATCAGAAGTTAAGTCTGGTTTGATAGGCAACGGCTTATAACGCAACCGTAGTTTTGATGTTACAGCACCAAGTTATAATCAATGGTTCCTCTTTTCAGCAGTTACCTTTGTGTTAAGAAAATTCTAAGTGTTGCGTTCAGCCGCTGATATTGGCATACGATCAGTCGTGAGTTGTTTTTCGTCTGAATTGGGTTAGTCCTTCATCGTTGTTGATCTTGCGGCTGAGTTGACCGTTGACCTCCGAACCACTTCACTAAATACCTTACGTCTGATTCATAAACCAACAGCTGATGTTCTTAGAACCAGCGTCTGATTCATAAACCAACAGCTGATTTTCTTAGAACCAGCGTCAGATTCATAAACCAACGGCTGATTGTTCTTAAACCAACAGCTGTTGTGAGGCTCTCTGTTCACAATTAATCGTCTAATCTTATCTTATGGGTGTTTAGTTAGCATCTGATTTAACCTTCAAATTTAAGTGATGAAATTTGGAAACCCATTTCTTGTTTTTATAATTGGTCCCATCAGCTGGTCCTGGGTAACAATACAAGACTACATTTGTATTTCAAAAGCTATTTATTTATAGCAGAACAAGCCAGTACAAATAAGTATTACATGTGACGTCTGCTAATACAAAAGCTGACCAGCAGCAGTAAAACCAGGTTTCATGCTCACGCTAACTATATGAAAACTATGCTATCAGCGGATGTCTAGTAGTTCTTCTCTTTTGTTGTTCTTCGTCTAGGTAGCCAGCTCTCACTACCCATGCCTAATCCAAATCAGTGCTCACTTTCCTGTTGTCATGCACGCATACAAAACAAAACAACAGCCGGATAAACTCCGGTGAGAATCATCTCAGTATAATCAACATGTATGCATAATATCAAGCAAATAGTATATCAACTGAAATAAAATGCAATGCATGATTCAATCTCATCTCTTCGGGCCCAGAATTGATTCCATTTCAGTTCGACGCCATCAAGATTCGTATCCGATCTTGACATGAATATTCATCTATCGAAACCATCTTCGGCTTCGAAAATCAGGCCAACTCAGTCCTGGGCATTAGAATCAATTCAATTCTCTTCGTTATGCAATGTCATGTAAATATAAAAGATCCACTACCTATGATGGATCGACACATACACAAGTCAAGTTCTAAATCAAGAACAGTAATCAAACATGTATGTGATTTCAGCGGGATACTCAAGAAATATCATTCTCGAGTAATCTAATCCCTGACTCTTCGGTCAAATTATACCTTCGTTCCTCTGTTTCCAAAGTACTTCACTCAAATTCTGCTTCAACACTGCCTGAGAACTTCACAGAATCAAGTCCGATATCTGTCGTCAAGATGTTCTCAATATTTCAAATTCAATTTTATTTATAGACAACGGTCTCTGTTCTTCTGCAGTATTTCCAACGTGTTCAATTCGAATTCCACGTGTCATGCTGAGTATTTATCAACCGTTATAGGATAAACTCCACCGCTTCGATATAGGATAAACTCCCACCGCTTTGAATCCAGCTTCTTCGATCAGTAGGTAGAGCGTATCCACTGTTCTTCGTGGTATCAAGAAAGTCTCGCGACTGATGCTACTAAGTCTCACGACTAGAAGCCGTAGCTCTATTCCGTTGGTGTAATATTCAGTCGCAACAAAACCAGCTTTCTCAATCAGCTGTCACATAACAACCAGTCTCTGTATTTCAATATCAAAACAACGCTGTATCAATTACCCCAGACGACGACGTAATAGCCCAACAGCTGATTCCCGATCTCTACTGAAAGCACTCACCAGCTGGTCACACTAAAAGATTTCATCGTTAAACAAACTCAGTCGCTGTTCAAAATAGGCACATTTCATTCCCTCGACTGAAAGTATCATCCTCTCGTTAGTCAGCAGAAGCAACAACCAGTCGCCGCATGAATACAACCAGCAGGTGTATAAACCAGCAGGTGAGTAAGGAACTCTCGTTAAAATCAGCAGAAGAAATCAAAGGTTGTATTTTGAAATTACAATCTCGAAACGACACCGTTCCAACTAAACGAAACGACGCCGCAGCGTTTTACCAGCAGGCAACAATATCTCTTGCAAAGAACCAGATGTTGGTTGTCGAATTCCCTTCAAAACCCATCAGCAGCTGGTTACGCAAAATTACTCAAAACGACGACGCGTCAACTAATCTAGACGACGCCGTACTTGATATGCCACATCGCTACCAACTGCTGGTAAACCAGCAGGAATCCATCCTTCACAACGATTCAAAACCAGCAGTTGCACTTACCAAAACGACGTCGCTGCGCCTATAACAACCAGCAGTTGCACAAAGGAAACTCCTGCTGCTGGTTTCTACATGCAAAAACAGTACTCACCACGCGTCACTCCCTCGTGGATCCTTCCAATTGTGCGCGCCAACCACCAACCACCAGCAGCAACAAGAATCAAGCGCAACGACTGGAATTCACAATTCAACCAGTCACAAGCTACAGTAGTGTTGACCCGCATTGACTTTGCTACAGTAACCTGCTGCTGAACGATTTTATAAAATCGCTTCGTCTGGTTCCCACACTTAGCGAAATTCAACGATACCAAGTTCCTTAATCACCCAACACTTCCAAAAGAATCCGAGCTCATAATCAAGCTTCATAAAAAATCAATTATTATTTCGATGTAATAATTTCGGGCATTACAGCTGTTCACTTCTCAAACACTGTTCCAAGTCACGTCTGATTTCATGTTAGCGATTGTCCTTACGTCTGAGTCTTACGCTAACGACGTCGTTTCATTTGATACATCTGTTTCAATATTATCAAATATCCTTGCCTTTGTCTTATTATAATGATATTGTTCCCTTAGCAATAGCTGATTCCTTTTAACGATAAGACCCAGTGGTCGAACCCGATACTCGACAAAGTCTAAAGAAATTTTAGAGACAGAATTTTGAAGCACAGTGAACCCGAACATTGATTTCAAAATCTAATTTCAACCAGCTATGAGTTTAAAGGAAGAATATTTCAATTTAAGGATTTATGGCATAGATAACAGACGGTCACCATGGAGGGGTGAGCAGCTGTCCAGATGTCAGTTGCCCCTTCACCACGAGCTAAATGCTAAGGCTGATATCAGTAGTCACTTGATCAGGTGCACCACGGACCTAAGGAGAGCTTCTAAGCCATAAATCACAAGAAAAATAAGAATGGGATCTGGGTCATCTTCCCATTTCCAAGCTTAACGAAAGAAAGTTTATGAAAAACTGATGAATGACTTCCTTTAAACTGTTTTGTTAAGTTACGATATGTTTAGATGTCTGCCTGCATTATGCGAAATTGTTATCTTCAGATTTTACTTGTTGAGCCCCTAGGCTCATTAGTTTTAAAATGGTGCAGGTGGGACAGAGCTGGGGCAGGCGGGAGGCAGCGACTGAACCAGTTGTGGTGATTGTGTGTATCTATGGCCGATGTTTTTCCACAGCAGCTGTTGTTGTTTTTGATCTTTTGTTAAGTCTGTATTAGATTCATTACAACAATAGTGAATTCATATAGATTGCAAAGTTGTAATATCGCATTTTGCACTTTTGTAACATCTGTTATTAAATAAATTGTTTCAGCCGTTCCAGTATTTGCGCCATATTATGTTTGTGTTTGAATTTTGATTTAGTTATAAGAAATACAGCTTATAACAATTCCCATTCAGCCCTTCTTTTCTTTTTATTATTCTTTCGTGACCCCATGAGGATTGGGACGTCACATGAAAGGTCTCCAAACTCAGTCTGCGCTCATCATCATAGCGCACTCTATCAAACAGTCCGGTAATATGCTGCAACTAGGACTCAGCATTGGAACTACTCTCGTCACAATCGAAAGTCTGAGGATTCATCCGCTGAAACCTCGCCGTCATCAGTTCCATCTCATCCACACGGGCTGCCAACATATCTACCTCATCATCAACCTGCCTAGCACGTCTACGAACAGGAACACTGAACACTACGCTCCGTCTCCTCGTTCTGACCCTCAGACTCAGTCGTGATCTTCCTGGTAGCTCTACCCCTATGTCTAGGCGGCATCTAGGCAAACACTAATACAGTAAGATCACACAGCAAATATATCACATAGTCAAGCACATGCAACAAGCAACAAAGTTCCTAAACTCAAGTGTGATCAAAAGAATTCGAGCTTATCCCAGTTTATGCTCTGATACCAAAAATATCAGGCCCGGTGCACATAACAGAGAATAACCACACAAAACAACTGCGGAAGCATTTAAAAAAGTGGCTAAAATTTTTTTCTTTGGCCTGACTTAGAAAACATAATTTAAAATTACATTGATACTCAAAATATTTGTTACAACAACCGAAGAAACACTCAACAATCAAATAGAAATACAAGCATCGAGTATCCTAACAACAAAACTAATATTCAGCAATAAAACATTACATCCTTATGGGACATTTCCCGGCAACGACTCTATTGCATTTTTTATATAATATACATAACTGGGACACTCTATCCATCTTCCGAGACACCACCAGCTGATTCATATCTACGACCAGTTGAGAAACCTTGGTAACCTGAACAACACAAATAACCAAACAACCAGCCCCAGAGGGACATGGGGTCAAACCCCAGTACGGAGAGCAATACAAACAGCAAATAGATGGCAACAGATATAAATATGCACGTGCTATGCATGAGATAATAAGATGCAAAGCAACATGCTACAACAGAATCAGGAAGCCAAAGGAGCTCAAGAACCAGCTCAACTGCTGTCAATAGATCGAACAAAGGTAGTGTCCACGGAGCATATGAGAGCGTGGTAGCTATCTGCTCGTCTCAACACACGGTACCAAAACATAAACCGAAACGAACCAGACTCTAGTAAATTTTTTTTTAAAACTCATATGCGAAAAACCTAAACTGAAAGTATGACTCGTTCCCTTTTAAACATTTAACGTGATTAAAGAAATACTTAAATACGTCAAAACATCCATACGGTTAAAAACCAACTGCGTAAAATTACTAAAATGAACATGTTAAACGTCCACATCTGACATTTAAAAGGATAACTTAATCAATTTTGACTCAAATGACCAATTTGACCCGGTTAAGATCCGATGGTAAATTTTGACTCAATTAAAAATCCAAAGACTCCAATTTTGACTTAAAAACTTAAAATAAACATCAAACCAATTCAATTAAAAGTTTGACTCGATTTAAAATATTTGACCATTTTCTTTAAAATTGGACCTTTGACTTAAAATTAAAATAACCGGTCCATAATTAAAATAACTCAGACCAACTTTAAAATATTTTGACTCGACACTCGATGAACGACCTGGTCCAGCCATGACAATTTAAAAATCACACATGCTAAAAATCATTTTCTAGGCATTAATTTGTCATGAAAATTACCAAAAATCTCATAAATCAAATAAAATATAAAAAGGCTGGAAAACATCTTAAATATGATTAAAACATCAAATAAATTCATCCATGAACTTTTGCAAACTCTAAGACTCGAAATCCTAATTTTCACAAAAATGACCCAACAAGGCTCATTTCGAGCGACAAAACGGTAAAAATCATTAAAACTCCATTTTTTAACCAAATCACTCCCTACATCAATCCACATCACCCTAACTCAATATACTAGTCATTGGAACAAACGAAACTCAACAATGATCAAATACATGACCAACCCGATGCCTGCAAACCCACTGTCCGTGCGCAGAATGAAACCAGGACACGTGCTAGCCATAGAATGCATAAGTAATTAATTCCTTGACCAAATTGTTTCCCGTTTGGAAATACGTGACCCTAACTCAATAATCTATCCACCAATGACCGAAGCTTCACAAGAAAAGAATCAAATACGTTTTGAAAACTATGAAACATGCATGGATCTCAAACGTTATGAATAGATCTAAACAAATCACACACAATTCATGCATTGAACATTAAAAATAGTTTACTATGGCTTAAATGGTGAGAAAAAATTGATATTACATTCCTGATTTTGAGAAAAGGTAGATTTGCGAGTTACCGACGTAGGAGACACGAGATCGGGGCACGACCGCCTTTGGATCACCAAAAATCTGAAATTTTCGAACTTTGAAGTGGGAAATGGGACGTGGTTTTTAGGGGAGGAGGGAGTGGAGGCTATGGCTGGGATTGGAGTTGATTAGAGTTGGAGTTGAAGATAATGAATGTGCCAAAAGTGACCTCTAAGACTTAATTAAGAAAAGAAAAGAGATTTTTAAATGCTTACCCCTCACTTAAGTCTCCAAGTTAATTAAAACTCTAAAACAAGCTTTTAAAACTTCTAATTTTCGAAGTAAAGGCCCTCTCAAATTTGAAAACAACTTAAAAATCAAATAAAACAGCCCGTATAGGCGAAAAACGGGTTCCCCTCCAAAATAATCATAAAAACCCCAATTTTTTTTGGAAACTTGCTGCTTAAAATAATAAATTTATTCTAAAAAATCTAAGAACTTTTCATCTCGGTCGTCCCTAGTCTCGTCCACGCGTCCGTAACTCAAACAAGCTAAAAACATGACATGCACACCATGCAACATAAAAATCATAAACAAATCACATAAAATGGCATGTAATCATCTAAAATTATTTTCCCACTAGTCATGTACTCACTCTCACGTACTATGGATTTCGGGGCGTTACATAAACAGATCACTCAACCTGCTGTTGCCGAGCTCATGAAAGCGTGGTAGCATCCACTCGTCTCATAGCGACCAACAGATAACCCAACAGGGAGATGAGGATCACGATATTGCCGCTCGTCCTCAACAACAGCTCCTGGTACATACGGGTTAGCACAACAATAACAAATGGCTAACAGATATGAGCTCAACGGGAAATATGCGTGTATGCCAATGCAACAGCTTACAATAATCAGCACAGAGACTAGAAGTAAGAAACAACGATAAGACAACACACAATACACGCGTATCAGCAAGCATACAAAGATATCCATGTCTACCCAAAAGCAGTAAGACAAGCTCAAATCCGTACCTTCAGTTTCTGAGTTATAATTACCACAACAAGAGTCCCGAGTAACTCAAATCTGCCACCTGCTCGGACAAACAACAACAACCAGCTCAGGGACGTTACGCATAGAAACACAAATTGGAGCCACCAGCTCAACCCATCTCTATCCTACCTTTCTAACACAATAACTAGCTCTTAACGAAGCACGAGGTAGGATCTAGTACTTACTTACTATCGAAACAGAAGAACCAGATCTGCCAGATTACGAACAACGACGCACTGTAGCTCCTTCGCGTTCTTCTTCCAGCTTAACCCAAGCCTTCGAAAATGGTCGCAATGGAAGCGTCGCAACAAGGAGAACTCAACACTACCAATCTCGCTCCAGTCAGGGTCTTCTATCGCCGGCAATCGGAAAAGATAAGGTTCGGCGAACAGTAACTAGGATATCGCGACAGAGTGACTGTGACGCCCGAACCCAACGGGGCCACGAGGATTGGGGTGAATAAAATTTTTGAATAAAATAAGGGCTAAAAGATAATTCGCTATAGGCTGTATTTCCTATAACTTGAAAGATAACTCGAAACACATACCAGACGCAGACACAACACTAGTTACGGCGCCAACTGCTGAAACTTTTTTGCGGAAAAACAGAGTATGTTATATAACTTTGCAATTGCGATTTACAACCAGCTGCTATTCTATGTAAATATACAACCGTTGCAACTGATCTAATACAGATCCTACAAAAGATAAAACAACATTATACTAGACACGGATTACGTTGGCCCCTTGATAAACACAACCACCCAGCTGCTGGTTTCAAGTTTCACCTGATGTTCTTCCATCAGTTGTCGCACCTGCACCATTTTAAAAGCTAGTGAGCCTAGAGGATCAGCAAGTAAAACCAGGGTAATAACAATTCAAATATTTAGGTGGACATCTGTTCAATACATATGTTAAGGAACTTCAATGAACAATATCATTTTCGTAAAAAGTTCGATAAACATTCAATGGCAGAAACAGGGGATGATAGCCCAGCTTCTCATTGTTAACAATTTCAATATCATTTTCGGTTGATCATGGCATATAAGTTCTATGTGGTCCGTTATGCACTTGATCAAATGACTTCGGAAATCCGTTCTAGCATATAGCTCATTATGAAAGGGCAGCCGACACTTGGACGACTACTCACCCTTCTACAATTGGGTGACCGTAACTATCTATGCCATAATCTAAAATAGCTTTTGTTCCTTAACAATCCTTTCTTTAAACATTCCTTGAAATTTCTGTAAATCATCGGGTTCCATAATTTTAAACATTTGCTTCCCATTTTAAAACTTTACTGAGAATCGAATTCGACTTTGGAAACATATCGTTGAAATGAAACTGGTGAAAAGAAAACCAGTCGCAAGAGAATTGAACAGCACTTATGAAACAAAACAGATCTCTGCTTTTCGCAAATATCGCTAAAATGAACCAGCTGGAATAAACAGAAACCAGCTGCAAGATCTCTTACTAAGACAATTGTATTTAAATGAAACGATGTCGTTGAAGTAAATAACAGATAGGATGACAAGACTACCTGCTGATATTTTATAACTTAGAGAAACGACGTCGTTAGCGCATCAATCAGTCGCAAGGAATACGCTGATCAACCAGTTGCAAGAAAAAGCGCTAACACGTATTTATAAAAGAATAGTACCAGTCGCAAGACTAATACCAGCTGAAATGAACATTAATAAAGCAACTGCTGAACTATCACAATGGAATGCACCTGCTGGTGTTAACAAAGGAATACACCTGCTGGTTTTAGCAAAAGAAATGCACCTGCTGGTGAACAATGTACCAGCTGGAATTTACGAAAGAAATACAACGACTGAAATATTTCAATAGGAATGCACCTGCTGATGTACAGTGCATCTGCTGATTTTATGAAAACAAAGAAACTGCTGATGAACAAACTATCAGCTGATGAACAAACTATCAGCTGATGAACAATAAAATATGCAACAGCTAAACATGAAATAGTGCGACTGCTGGTCGCAACTACTGAACTCAAACAATGCGACAGCTGAAATCTAACAAAGGAAATGCAACTGCTGGTTTTTACGATAACGATGCAGCTGCTGATTTTCAACAAAGAGGTGCAACTGCTGATTTTAACAAGGGAAAGATGCACCTGCTGATGAACAGTGCATCTGCTGAATTTTACGAAACACTTGTAATATCGAAACAATGATCGTGCTACCAGCCGTCGCCTATTAAACCAGACTTTATACTGATTCAACTAGCAACTACCGATTACACAATCATCAAATCCCGACATTACAGAAAAAGGATGAACATTCGTAAATATTATAACAATGCAGCTGCTGAATCTTAACAAGGAGATACAGCTGCTGGAACATAACTCGACATTTGTAACATCAAAACAACAACTATGCCATCCGTCGTTGCCTATCAAACCATACTTTACAATGATTCAACTGGCAACTACAGATTACACCGTTATCAAATTTTGATATTACAACTACTGAGAGAAGAACATTCATAATCGTTCTGGGAATCAACTCGAATCCTCAGTACATTTAAAACATCTTAAACTTTTTGAAAAACATTTTGGAAGCATCAATATCATTTCAAAACATCATTTTGAACCCATCTTTCCTTTCCTTTTTCATGTTTAAAACATTTTAAAACATGAACTTCGAAACTTACAATAACATATAGGCAAGAAGACTCAGAAACATGAATATATACTTTAAATGGTGAGTCAAGAAACAGCTTTTACTTGCCTTAACCGTAGCTTTGCAACAGCAGCTGATCCCTGCAGAATTCTTCCCCTTGAGCAATTCACGAACTTCTCTGTAAATAATTTTGAAGAACACATGAGGATTTCTTTGAAAACGATAAACATCTTTCTTTAAAAACAGGTTTAAATACCGAAGGTATTAGTGGCAAGCTACTTGTGAAATCAATCATGACACACTTCTAAAGTTTAGTAAAATTCCCTTCATATCATTTTAATTTGTAAAACACCAAACCTTTTCCAAAAAAAATCATTTCACCTCCTTAAAATATTTTTCGATCGATTTAGAACCAGCTCGTGCATCACTCTTTGGAGTCGTCTGCTGGTACCAGCCGTAGCGCATTCTACTTGCTAACATCAATAAATCAGCAAATACATAACATTTAAAATTGCCAATTTGGCCCATGAGATCAATAAAATGCATAAATGTGGTCCTATGGATTTTTGGGGCGTTACAACTCTACCCTCCTTATTGAAATTTCGTCCTCGAAATTTACGTACCAAATAAATATGGGTAAACGCTAAACATATCAGCTCTTAAACCATCTATTTGGGGTATCCAAATTCTGCCCATATACGTAACAATTCCATCCTCCGTAAATATAGATTGTTGCCTCTTTCTTTATCCTGCTGGACCCATTTCTTCAACTGCTGGTCCTGCGTTTGACCCTCTCGAATTTGATTTAACAAATTATATCTTACAGAGAGGTTTACTAAAATCATATCATTACTACGGCTGGACACTATCTCATGTCCAAATCTTTCAATTTCATTTGCCAACGGCTGCTGGACAACCAGTTGCGACAATTCTACAGATTTTCTACTCAATGCATCGGCCATTACTAACAATGGTGCTTCTATCAATGCTTGCTTCAATTTGTCAAAACTGGTTTGACACTCTTCTGTCCAGTTATACTTCACTTACTTCCTTGTTAACATGGTCAAATGAACCGCTATCTTAGAGAATCCTTGGATAAATCGCCGATAATATCCAGCTAAACCCAAGAAACTCCTTATCTCTGCAAAATTCTTTGGTGCTGGCCAGTCGCGAACTGCTTCAACTTTAGCAGAGTCGACTTCTATTCCATCCTTAGAGATTATATGGCCTAGGAACAATACTTTCTCCATCCAAAAATCGCATTTGCTAAATTTTGCAAACAACTTCTTATCTTTCAAAATTTGGAGAACAGTTCTTAAATGTTGAACATGATCCTCTTGAGTCTTAGAGTAAACTAAGATGTCATCAATAAATACAACTACAAACTGGTCTAAGAATTGTTGAAAGATCCTATTCATTAAATCCATAAAAGCTGATGGAGCATTTGTAAGTCCAAAAGGCATAACTAGGAATTTGTAGTGACCATACCTAGTTCTAAAGGCTGTTTTGTAAACATCAGTAGCCTTAATCCTTAACTGATGGTATCCAGACCTCAAGTCAATCTTATAAAATACTACGGACCCTCTCAACTGGTCGAACAGATCTTCTATCCTAGGTAATGGATACTTATTCTTAATTGTCAATTTATTTAACTCTCTGTCTGGTGGTAGTCCCTGGATGTCTTCTGGGAAAACCTCAATAAACTCATTCGCAACCTCTACGTCTACCAGTCGAGGCCTATCAGTCGCGGTTATGGATGATACCACTAGAGAAGTTCTATTAACATGTTTGGCCAAAAACTGGAATGAACTTCCTACTGGTGGGCTAACCATTACTGTTCGTAACTTAAAATCAATCACTACACCATACTTAGTTAACCAATCTATTCCCAAAATCATATCGAATTCGGGAATTGGTAAAACTATTAAATCAGCAGTGATCTTATGCCCTTGAAGTTCAAGTTCTAATTTTCTAAACAAATCGTGCGATACCAGCTTTTCCCCTGATGGTACCGACACACAATAACCTATCATTACTTGCTCCGGCTGGATAGACAATTTCTTAACAAACTTAGCAGCAATGAATGAATGCGTAGCTCCTGAATCTAACAAAGCTAAAGAAGGAAATCCAGCTATCGAAATTTCACCTGTGACCACTGTCGACTCTGGATTGGCTTGTTCGGTGGTCATCACGTAGGCTCTGCTGGTCACCAGTTGCTTGGACTTTGGACAATGTTTCAAAATATGTCCAGGCATTCCACACTTGTAGCAGACATTTTGCCCAAGTCTGCATTGTCCCGAATGAGGCTTCTGACATTTAGGACACACGGGTCTGTACTAACAGCTGGAACTAAAATAATAGGTTGGATCAGTAGAGGTTTCTGTTCTTGAGGCCTCTGCTGCTGACTTTCCTTCTCCACATCCTTCCACTCTCTTTCTATGCTGTATGTGGGCTGCTTTGGCTTCGGGCAGTACTTAGCAATGTGGCCTTGAACACCACACTTAAAACACACGTCTTGCCCAGCCCCACACTTACCAACATGCTTTTTGTTACACATATTGAGCTGAGTATCCGTGCGGGAACCTCGAATCCAGTACTTGTGTGACCCTCAATGGTTCAGGGATACAGCTAGTCGTGGGCCCACAACCATTGTGGCTCCGGAATCACAATTCCGGACTTGCCCATCGGATCATGGTAAGAGCGTCTAGCAACATCGCCCCATGATCCCCTAGGTATCACTGATAGTGCCTGCAAGAACCAGTTGGTCGTGGTTAGTGTACAGTAT
>KQ995769.1:38246-50468 GCA_001598015.1 Dorcoceras hygrometricum | reverse complement strand
TATCTTCAAGATCGTACTATTGCCTGCCGTTTCTCCATGTTTGCACAAAAAGGAAAGAAGACAAATTGGCTCTGTCAATGAGCTATTTACCTTGTAGTGGAGCAGGATTTACGGTGTACAATTTTGGCAGCAATTAAAATGGGATTCATTTCCTTTGGAGAATTAAATGACCGTTGCAATCGAAGCCTATATATATCAGTAGCAGTGTTGAAGAAAACATACTTCGCCATTAATCTTTTGCGGTCACGCTGTCAAACTTTCTCTAGAGCTTACTCTCTGTTGAAATCACTCAAAAATCTCACAAGACTCGAAGAACATTCAAATGTTGATTTTCATAGATAAATCCTTCGAGTCCATTCTCTGGTTCATCCTGTTGAATCATCGAGTTTCTTTGTTTTAGAAATCAGAGAATTTTACAGTACTCATATCTTGTATTCATTGTCATATCCTTTGAGTCTGTAACGAACTGTCTTTGTGAAGAAGTTCAAAAAACAAACAAGTGTTGTAAAAAAAACCAGCAGCTGCATCTGCGTGAAGTGTTGTGAAGTACTAGGAGTTCTCATAGCTGCTGGCTTTGGGATCGGGTGTTTGTAGAAGGCCTACTTGCATCAAATCTTCTAGTGATACCTTCCGAGGAGGAAGAAGGGGAGACGTAGGACATTGAAGTCCGAACTTCCAGCAACAAATTCCTGACTCTATCTTTTACATACAGCATTTATTTATTATTGCTTGTTATTCACTTTTCACTAAACCAATCGGCCTTTTTCCGCACAAATATTGTTGGCTGAGAAGTTTGCATAAAACTGAGATCCAAAACATTTTAAAAGAGTTTTGAAATGAAAAATCGAAGGAGTTCATTCAACCCCCCCCCCCTTATGAACTCCTATTTACTTAGTGATCCTATTTCTGGGACCATCACTCCTTATAGCAGCAACCTGGCTATCCAAAGCAGTGATCTTGGCATCTTGCTCTCTCTGACCCTTCTTGATCGCCATTAAATCTTGAAAAACAGTGGCGACTGGAGCCAGCAAACCCTTCTTGAGATCATTTATTTGTATTTCTTGATTGACACCCTGCCTCTCTAGAGCTCTACAAGCATCCTGAAGTGATTGGCGGAGCAAGGCATGTTGTTTAAGGAGAGCTTCCCGAACACCAAGTTCAACAGCATTGACCTTGGATAAGATTTCGCAGTTAGACTCATGGATGCGCTGAGAAAGAGATGATCTGAGGTCTTCAAGAGCATCTATAAACATAGAGAAATAAACTGGTGCTGATGTTTGAGTATCTTCTCGGGCATGCACAGGTATATCCGTAGAATCAAAGTGCATAGAGACATCAGTAGAGGACGAAGAAGATTCTTGAGGCTGATAAGTGGCCGGAGAAGATGCTGGACTCTGCACAAAATATAGTCGCTCCTCCTGTGCAACAATTGGAAAGATAGCAGGGCCCAAAGCAAATTGCAACTCATGCTCAACAGAATCAACCTCTTGAAAAATTGGAGAGGGAGACCGATAGACTGTAGATACATCTGAGGAAACCAGGTCTACCTCTTCATCACCCGTTATATCAACTTCCTGTATATCTCTCGAGTCCCTCTGTACAACTGAATCAACAAAACTATGACAAGCCATACCCTGCACAAACATGCTGAGAAAATCTACTGGAATACGTTCTATTCCCAAATTATATACTGTAATATCTGTGCAGGGAAGTTCCCGAACCGGTTTCAAACAACCAAACATAGAATAACGAACAATATCTGTACACACTTGGGCCCATCGCCAAGTCTTGATCAAATACGGAGCTGCTTCCCAATATTGTGCAGGTTCAACAAGAAATACGTGCATAGAAAAAATGTCCTCAATGGCAGGCTCGGGCATCTTCTTTTGATTCAAAAACAACGACAAACGGCAACTACTGTTCCAAAAAGCAGGACCCTGAAGAGGCATCCAAACTCTTCACCAAAATCATCGGTCGCACCCAGCATGTGGATTTTGCCACAGAATAAAGTCGAGCTAGAACAGCACCGTTATCAACAGAAGAAACAAAGATGGTGGAGGCGCATGGTCGTTCCATTGGTAGTCCATGCTCACGCTGCTGTGCCAATAAGTCTTCTAATGATATGGAATGGGCATCAGACAGGAGATCGATAATTTGAGAGACTGTTGCGGTCCAAAGCTGGCCAGGAGCAACATATTTCCGATGAGAATCCAAAAAAGTCCTCAAAAACAGTTCTCTATATTTCGCCAAGATATACTCCTTTCTCTTCACAGCCATTGCTAACGAATCAGTCTCAGCCCACTCGAGCATGAGTTTCTCTTTTTCTTTTAACGCCAAGAAAGTATCAAAATTCGTCACTTTAGTTAGACTGAAGGAATGAAAGAAGTCCACTACATCGATCATCACCTGGTCCCGAACCCTTACCAAAAACTCGATATCTCCACAGATTAATTCAACTATCTTACGGGCTGGATTCCCTCATATAGGTGCATCCTCCTCCAAAATAGCTTTCCCCTTATCATGAATGGAAATGCGGGGAAGGCTGGCAAGATGTACATCACGCTCCCGGACTCCAGTGATTGAAATGGATTCACCAAGCCGAATCTTGGTAATCTCTGTGGCAGAAATGGATGGCAACAACATATCATCGGAGATTTGTAACAAAAGGTCATTGATTGACATGTTCCCTTCAGTGACTAGCCTCCTGTTAATGGCTTTGTTCATCTCCTGGACAGCCACAGAACTCGTGCTATCCGCAGCGCTTGTGACACTTCTTGTTTCAACAATCTCTGGCTCAGTGTTCCTGGCAACAAAGTCATCCAGCCACTGAGCAAAGTCATCGGTAAACGCCTCTTCATCGACGCCCTGTCCTCCGTGCTCACCCAACATCAAAGTCTCCTCCAGTACCTGCTCGATAATGATATCTACCTCATCAGAAGTCCTAACAACAGCTTCAGCAGTATCTTTAACAAGTTCCTATTGACCCATTGGTTCATCATCAGGACCCGTGGGCAATACCAATATCCTCTTTCGTGATTTTAGTTTGGGCGCAGGAGATTTGCTAGTTGCCAAAGGAGTGGGACGTGAAGACCATGGCCATGAGGGAATCAAAGGACCTGAACAAAATGGAGCTTCATGACCTGTTTGCAAATCTAAAAGCATATGAATTTGAATTGGAAACAAGATCAGAAGCTGGTCCATCAACCTCCCAGCCGACGAAAGCTCTTGCTGCTACAACTGCTGAACCATGCTCTCCAAGCACAAGCAAATCAGCAGATCAACTTTCTGACGATGTCATGTCCCTCTTCGTTAAGAATTTTGGGAAATACCTACGAAGATCCTTCAACCCTTCTACTTCTTTCAATAATTTTAATAAATCTGATAAAGTTGCATCTGACTTAATCTGCTATAACTGTGATCGTCCAGGGCATTTCGCTGCTGATTGCAACAGACCCAAGAGAGACGATAGATACAAGCGAGATGATAGAAGAGCTGACGATCGATACAGGAAAGAAGAGCGATACAGACGTGATGAGGAAGATAATGAAAGAACTATTGATAGGTCCAAGGACAAATCCAAGGACAAAGCCAGTGATAAGACTGGTGTGGGATTCAATAGTAGTGAGTTCAGTGAAGGAGAGACAAGTACTCAATCACGATCAGCCTATGACAAGTACAATAAAATGAGCTTTGTCAAAGCTGACATGATATATAACTGCCTTGAGTCGGTGAAATATGATAATCAGAACTCTCCAAAGCTGAGCGATAATGGAAAAGCTGGTATCGGCTTTTCAAAACCTGAGAGTTCCAAGCCTAACTGGCTAAAGAACAGACTGGACAAAGACAAATCGAAAGCTGGTCAAAAACCGTTTGTTCCTAACCAGTCGTGGCGTAACTCGAAGAAGGTAAAAACCGGTTGGAAGAAGACTCAGCCAAGGATAGATTCATATGGTCTAAATGTGAAACCAAAACTCAAAATATCTCACGGTAATTTTGCACAGACTTTTGTGGATCCAATATCTGGAAAAACCGTAAGGATAATTCAAGTTTGGGTCCCGAAAGGGGTAATCCAATCTGGACCCAAGTAAAATTGGGTACCAAAAGCTGCTTGTTTGATTGCAGGATAACAGGTACAAAGCAGCAGCTGAAACAACTTTGTGGTACCTGTAGCGGATGTGCGAGACACATGACAGGAAATAAAAAGCTATTAACAGACGTGATTCCACACAAAGGAGCTAAAATTGTTTTTGGCGACAATGCATATGGTAACACTGTGGGTAAGGGTAAGCTTATCCACGGTAACATTTCTATTGCTGATGTCCTTGTTGTTGATAACCTTAAATATAATTTAATTAGCATTAGTCAGCTGTGTGACAAAGGTTACAAAGTCAAATTTCAACAACACACATGCACGGTTCAGAGTCCTAGTGGTCTGACTGTGTTGGTAGGAAAATGTTCGGGGAATACCTACATCATCTACTGGTCAGATCAGCAGGAACCTGAACAATTGTGCCTTGCAGCTAGCTCTTCCAAGAGCTGGTTGTGGCACAAGAGAATGAATCATTTGCATTTCAAAACAATTGCTAAATTGAGTCAACATGATTTGTTTTGTGGTCTGCCAAAAATTAGTTTTTCAAAGCACAAGATTTGTGCAGCTTGTCAGCTGGGAAAACAAATAAAATCCAATTTCAAAAACAAAGGTGGAAATCGTTCCACCCATTGCCTTGAGCTCTTGCATATGGATCTCTTTGGTCCTATTTCAGTCACGAGCTTAGGGGGAATGTCATACACCCTCGCAGTTGTTGATGATTTGTCAAAATATACTTGGGTGTTATTTTTAAAAGCAAAATCTGAAACCGTCGACCAGCTGATAAAACTTTTAAAACGTTTGCAAAATGACAAGTCTTGTTCAGTCAAAATATACTTGGGTGTTATTTTTAAAAGCAAAATCTGAAACCGTCGACCAGCTGATAAAACTTTTAAAACGTTTGCAAAATGATAAGTCTTGTTCAGTCAACCGGATAAGAAGTGATCGCGGTACTGAATTTCTAAATTTTAAATTAACTTCGTATCTGGAGGACTTGGGAATAAAGCATGAGCTATCAGCAGCAAGAACTCCTCAGCAAAACGGGTTAGCTGAAAGGAGAAACCGCACTCTTAAAGAGGCTGCTAGAGCTATGATTACATATTCCGGCATTTCTCAAAAATTCTGGGCAGAAGCAGTTAACACAGCGTGTTATACTCAAAACGGATCAATGATTAATAGGATGCACGATAAAACCCCATATGAGATCTGGAATAGCAAGAAACCTGACATTTCATACTTCAGGGTGTTTGGATGCAAGTGTTTCATTCATAATAATGGCAAGAAGCATCTAACAGCCTTTGAACCTAAATCTGATGCAGGTATCTTTTTAGGATATTCAGCAGTAAGCAAAGCATTTCGAGTGTTCAACAATCGAAGCTTAACGGTTGAAGAATCAACACACGTCGTGTTTGATGAAACCAGCTTCAAGTCAAATTCAGCTGCAAGCTTACACGATTTGTGTTCACGTCTGGAATCAACAAGTCTTGAAGAATCAGACGATGACGTGGCACAAAGAGAATCAGCTGAGGGGGAACAACCAGCAGTGGTCACAATGCACAACAACGTTCAACAAGATCCAGCAGGTAATCCTGTTATTATCGAGTTAACTAACATGGATCAGCCGCAGGATCGAACTACAAGTGCACCAACTGCTGAAAGAGAAGCGTCAAAGTGTCAAGACCATATGAATTTAGACTACGCTCAACTAACGACTGAACAACCAGCAGCAAGAAATTTTCAATTGGTATCGCCAGCTAGACAACCAGTCGCGAGTCCACTACAATTGATATCGAGTCCACCAGCTGGTGAACCAGCAGGCAGCATATCTAGACAACCTGCTGGTCAAGCAGCAGCAAGCACTTCCTACCAGCAGGAAGCAGACGCACGAGTTAGCGATTCTCCACATCTAATGGCGTCTGCTGATCCAGTAGCTGCGAATCATCCAGCAACACAGGGGGAACAAAAACGAACAAATCCCATTGGACTTGATCTTCGGTGGAATAGAAATCATCCACCTAAGCAAGTCATAGGTAATTTCGAATCCCCTGTTCGCACTAGAGGCCAGCTATCTCACGATCTTTTTGATTCTGCATTCATCTCACATATAGAACCAAAACAAATAGATGAAGCTTTAGCAGACCCAAGCTGGATAGAAGCTATGCAGGAAGAATTAAACCAGTTTAAGTTGTTGTGAAGTACTAGGAGTTCTCATAGCTGCTGGCTTTGGGATCGGGTGTTTGTAGAAGGCCTACTTGCATCAAATCTTCTAGTGATACCTTCCGAGGAGGAAGAAGGGGAGACGTAAGACATTGAAGTCCGAACTTCCAGAAACAAATTCCTGACTCTATCACAAGTGTTGTAAACCAGCAGCTGCGTCTGCGTGGAGTGTTGTGAAGTACTAGGAGTTCTCATAGCTGCTGGCTGTGGGATCGGGTGTTTGTAGAAGGCCTACTTTCATCAAATCTTCTAGTGATACCTTCCGAGGAGGAAGAAGGGGAGACGTAAGACATTGAAGTCCGAACTTCCAGAAACAAATTCCTGACTCTATCTTTTACATACAGCATTTATTTATTATTGCTTGTTATTCACTGTTCACAAACCAATCGGCCTTTTTCCTCACAAATATTGTTGGCTGAGAAGTTTGCATAAAACTGAGATCCAAAACATTTTAAAAGAGTTTTGAAATAGAAAAATCGAAGGAGTTCATTCAACCCCTCCCCCCCTTCTGAACTCCTATTTACTTAGTGATCCTATTTCTGGGACCATCACTCCTTATAGCAGCAACCTGGCTATCCAAAGCAGTGATCTTGGCATCTTGATCTCTCTGACCCTTCTTGATCGCCATTAAATCTTGAAAAACAGTGGCGACTGGAGCCAGCAAACCCTTCTTGAGATCATTTATTTGTATTTCTTGATTGACACCCTGCCTCTCTAGAGCTCTACAAGCATCCTGAAGTGATTGGCGGAGCAAGGCATGTTGTTTAAGGAGAGCTTCCCGAACACCAATTTCAACAGCATTGACCTTGGATAAGATTTCGCAGTTAGACTCATGGTTGCGCTGAGAAAGAGATGATCTTAGGTCTTCAAGAGCATCTATAAACATAGAGAAATCAACTGGTGCTGATGTTTGAGTATCTGCTCGGGCATGCACAGGTATATCCGTAGAATCAAAGTGCATAGAGACATCAGTAGAGGACGAAGAAGACTCTTGAGGCTTATAGGTGGCCGGAGAAGATGCTGGACTTTGCACAAAATATAGTCGCTCCTCCTGTGCAACGCTTGGAAAGATAGCAGGGCCCAAAGCAAATAGCTTTGTTCATCTCCTGGACTTTGCACATGTTCTCTTCAGCTAGCCTCCTGTTAATGGCTTTGTTCATCTCCTGGACAGCCACAGGACTCGTGATATCCGCAGCGCTTGTGACACTTCTTGTTTCAACAATCTCTGGCTCAGTGTTCCTGGCAACAAAGTCATCCAGCCACTGAGCAAAGTCATCGGTAAACGCCTCTTCATCGACGCCCTGTCCTCCGTGCTCTACCTCACTAACACCAAACATCAAAGTCTCCTCCAGTACCTGCTCGATAATGATATCTACCTCATCAGAAGTCTTAACAACAGCTTCAGCAGTATCTTTAACAAGTTCCTATTGACCCATTGGTTCATCATCAGGACCCGTGGGCAATACCAATATCCTCTTTCGTGATTTGGACTTGTGCTACCCGCAACTTCTGTGATAGTCCTTGTCCCAACAATCTCTGGTTCACTGTTTCTGGAGACAAAATCATCTAACCACTGAGCAAAATCATCTGCAAACATTGCTTCATCAACACCCTGTCCTCCTTTCTCTTCCTCATTAACGCCCAACTTCAAATTCTCCTCCAATACCTGTTCGATAGTGATATCTACCTCATCAGTGGGCTTAACAGCAGTCTCATCAGTATCTTTAGCAAGTACCTGTGTACCCATTGTTTCATCATCAGAACCCGTGAGCAAGACCAATCTCCTCTTCCGTGCTTTTTGTTTGGGCACAGGAGAATTGACAGCTGCCCAGTAGGGGTAGGATCAATGATCTGAAGTGGCACAACATCCTGTGTCACATCCACAATATCCAGACTTGCTTGTGAAGGTGAGGGTTTGGTATTCACGGTGCGCCTCTTCTTTGGAATAGCTGGCGCATTATCCTCAGCGGCCACTCGCTTCTTTGATCCGGCAATTTCAGAAATAACCTTAACAGGTGTATCATCAGCAGATGAGGACTTATTTGTAGACTTGGATTTCCTCTTCACAATAGCCTCACTAACCATCCCCTGCTCCTCACGAGCATCAATTGTGGTATTCGTGGCAATGTAAGTGTTTACTGTTTTCATAGACAGAATTTTTGCAAATGGGAAAAGAACACCTTCTCCCAGAGCAATAGCAGGGATGCCCTTCAACAAAACACCAATTTGCGCAGCAAAGCCCTTAGCTTTCCTCTGCGACTTATCCACCATGTCTTTCAGTACATTGAACAAAACCTTGCACAGTGACAGCCTTTACCAAAATATCATTCAACAGTCGAAATTCATATTTCATGTGTTTCGTTTTCCCATGAATTTCAACTTGCACACCCTTTTTCGAGAATATGCTCCTCGCATCATATACCTTATCCTTTGGTACCTCAGAAAAGTTCACAAGCCCTTCCGTTGGTAACTCAAAAACTTTTGCAAACTGAGCCTGAGAGATAGAGAAGAACTTGCCTGATACTGCTCCAGTTATATCTTCACCCTGTACAAATGCTGTTTCAAAGAACTGCTCAAGCTCCTTCTCATAAAGTACTGATTGACACCCCAGAAACCCTCGTAGGCCACTGTCCTCTAGTGATTTGAACATGTCGAGCATGCCGTCATGGTCAGGAATCATCAAAACCGATTCAAAGTTAATCTGATACGAGTTGACGAAGAATATGGATGCCATTGTAGTCTATTTAGAGTGCAAGGAATGCCTGAAATAAAATTTTCTGCACAAGAAAATACGAGCGCACAAGAACAAGAGAATACGAGAGCAAGAGAATGCAAAGAGTACGATTGCACAGTAAGTTTTAGTAAATATTTGAAATGCCTTAAATAAAGATGGTGAATATGAACCGTGAGGAGAGAGAAGGAATGTTGGTGTGACGATGCGAATGAAGGCAACACGTGTCAATCATCCGATGGTGCGTACTATTTTTAGAAAAGATTTTGCAAATATTTTACCCATATGGGAAAAGGTTAAAATAAAATCGACGCGCAAAAATATTTAAAACATCAGCAAATATGTTCTTAATGTTTCGCGGGATGGAGTGGAATCTGTTAACAGATAAGCATCAATTGTGTACAGGAGAAATCTGTTGATAGATCTCTCCTGTTCAATTGACTTCACGCTTAACAACACAGAGACCAAGTTCCCCCTATGATGTGCATCCCTCAATCAGCAACGCTTACGTAAGCAGTGCTGTTTCTTGTGAACAAATGATCAGAGGCTGACGTAAGCATTGCTGTTTCTTGTCGAATAGCCTTCCAACGATAGCGCTGACGTAAGCATCGCTGTTCCCCCTGAACATATGACTTGATGCTGACGTAAGCAGAGCTGTTCCTTGTCGAATAGCCTTCCAACGATAGCGCTGACGCAAGCATCGCTGTTCCCCTTGAACATATGACTCGATGCTGACGTAAGCAGAGCTGTTCAACCTGCGAAAATTGTTAAAGCACATACCATTTTATGGCAATTCTAAGAGACCTAATATGTTCCTAAAGTAGGAAAACTTAGAGTCTGGCAGAGGTTTGGTGAAGATATCAGCAACTTGTTGCTCAGTCGACACGTACTCCAACCGAACGTCCTTCTTCATTACGTGGTCCCTTATGAAGTGATGCCTAATGTTGATGTGCTTTGTTCTCGAATGCAGCACAGGATTCTGGGTGATCGCTATCGCACTTGTGTTGTCAAAGAGAATAGGAGCTTCGGAAGCATCAATGCCATAATCCTTCAATTGATGTTGAATCTAGAGGATTTGAGCGTAGCAACTGCCAGCAGCAAGGTACTCTGCTTCGGCTGTTGACGTGGCAATTGACGTCTGCTTCTTACTGAACCAGGAGATTAGTCGATCCCCTAAGAATTGACATGTTCCACTTGTGCTCTTGTGATCAATCCTGCAACCTGCGTAATCTACATCACTGTAACCGATTAGTTGAAAGCCTGAGTCTTTGGGATACCAAAGACCCACGTTGGAAGTGCCCTTTAAGTACTTGAGGATTCTTTTAACAGCAATATAATGTGATTGCTTTGGATCCACTTGGAATCTAGCACACATACAGACAGCAAACATGATGTCCGTTCTGCTAGAAGTTAGGTAAAGCAGAGAGCCTATGATACCTCGATACAAAGATACCTCTATGGCAGTCCCAGCTTCATCTTTGTTCATCTTGATTGAAGAGCTCATAGGGGTTGCTGCTGCTGAGCAGTTGTCCATGCCAAAATTCTTCAGCAATTCTTTCGTATATTTAGTTTGGTTAATGAAGATTCCATTTTCCAGCTGTCGAACTTGTAATCCCAGAAAGAAAGTCAACTCCCCCATCATGCTCATCTCGAATTTATCCTGCATGAGCTTGGAAAATTTCTTGCACAGTTTGGGGTTAGTTGATCCAAAAATAATATCGTCAACATAAATCTGAACTAATAAGACGTGATCATCCTTAACAAATTTAAACAACGTCTTATCGACTGTGCCTATAGTGAACTTATGCTCAAGAAGAAAATTAGTGAGTGTATCATACCAGGCTCTGGGTGCTTGCTTCAACCCGTATAGAGCCTTGTCCAGTTTGTAAACAAAATCTGGATTTGTATGATCTATGAAGCCAGGAGGTTTTGCAACATACACTTCCTCTGTCAAGACGCCATTTAGAAAGGCACTCTTGACACCCATCTGAAAGACCTTGAAGTCTTTATATGCAGCATATGCAAGGAACATGCGTATAGCTTCTAATCTAGCTACTGGTGCAAATGTTTCATCAAAATCTATCCCTTCCATTTGTCTAAATCCTTGTGCAACCAGTCTAGCCTTATTTCTTGTTACTACGCCATCTTCATTTATTTTATTTCTAAAGACCCATCGAGTTCCTATGACTGAATGATTCTTAGGTCTAGGTACAAGTGTCCATACTTTATTGTGTTCAAACTGGTTGAGTTCTTCCTGCATGGCATCTATCCAACTTGAGTCAGCTAAGGCCTCATCAATTATCTTAGGTTCTATATGCGAAAGAAATGCAGCGTCAAAGTGATCATGAGATAGCTGGCCTCGTGTGCGAACAGGAGATTGAATGTTACCTATGACTTGCTCAGGTGGATGATTTCTATTCCACCGAAGATCAAGTCCAAAGGGATTTGCTCCTTGTTCCCCCTGTGTTGCTGACTGGATCAAAATGTTTGGATCTGCTGAAGCCAATTGATGATTATCATTGTTTCCTTGTGCATCAGGTTCCAATTGGAGTTTTTGCTGTTGTGTGTAAGTGCTGTTGTCAGCTTTGTCATTCACTGTTGGTATATTTGGTACTGTTGCGTTAGCTGTTGGTGTATGAACAGTAGCATTTGCTTGCGCAATGTCCGACGTGGCAAGATCTGTTGGAACAACATTTGTTTGTGCGGTGATTGCTTCTGCTCCAGCTGTCGTAAGATCTCGTTGAGTGATAGTATGTTGTGTATCTACTATTGGTTGTTCTTCAGCTGTGAATCTTTGTTGTGACACGTCATCATCAGATTCTTCAAGGCTTGTTGATTCCAGACGTGTGCACAAGTCATGTAAGCTTGCAGCTGAGTTTGATTTGAAACTAGCTTCATCGAAAACCACATGAGCAGATTCCTCAACAGTTAAACTTCTATTGTTGAAGACTCTGTATGCTTTGCTCACTTCAGAGTAGCCTAGAAATATACCTGCATCAGATTTAGGTTCAAAGGCTGTTAGATGCTTCTTACCATTGTTATGAATGAAACACTTGCATCCAAACACCCTGAAATATGAAATATCAGATTTCTTGCTATTCCAGATCTCATAGGGGGTTTTATCGTACATCCTATTAATCATTGATCTGTTCTGAGTGTAACACGCTGTGTTAACTGCTTCTGCCCA
>KQ995768.1:51633-67037 GCA_001598015.1 Dorcoceras hygrometricum | reverse complement strand
ATTTAGCACGCATAACAGATATCACACTAGCACATAGCAAACAGATTTCACATACTGGTTTTAACAGAAATCTGTTTGCACAAAGTTGTTTTAAAATATTAGGATTCAGTTCTGGTGTTTTCCGCATGATTTTAATTCATACCAGATCTGTCTCCGGTGCTCTGTTTTTAGTGTTCAAGAACCAGAGGTATTGCACCTCATATTTTGAATAGCAGCGCGCAAAATTTTTAATTCTTGACAACAGCGCCTGCTATCTCTTCAAAACGGTCCTAAAAGATCTGGTTTCTCCAAAACGGCGTCGCACCACAATCTAGATCCGGACAACCAGATCTCATAATACACTCGACCTGTGTCTACTGGTAACCCGAAACGACGTCTCAATAACTTTCGGTCTGGACAACCCGGAATCGGTGTACACCTAATTACAAATCCAACCGGTTCATTTAGCTCTACCAGATTTCTTTCTTCAAATCTGGTTTCCTCCAAACGACGTCGCTCCAGCACCCGCTTCGATAATCGACTTAGCGTACCCAAAATGGCTTGCGACACAATTCTTAAGCATCCAACCAGCCAGATCTGACCGTTCTACGAAAACTAACCCAAATCTGAATCCACGCACAAACCAGCGTACGTTCACTAAGAATGCAAGCTCAAAGCTGGCCCGTCCTAGATCAGATTATGCCTGATCTGATCCATGTTAAACCCAATTAATTAAATTAATCGCTCCACTAATCTTTCGGGTCTCACATTCCTCCCCCACTAAACAAGATTCCGTCCTCGAAATCAAGCAAGAAACTCCAGAATTGAGCAAAACCTCAGTATTACAAGACCAAACTGAAAATACGCAAAATATACTATGCACATCAGTTAACCAACGCTGGAAAATCACACTATGCACAGAACCACCAGCAGCACTCTAACATGCACCAGGATGTTACTAACCAAGAGTTCAAGATAATTGGAAAGCAACAGCAAGTAGTCTAGCTACTAGAGTTAATGAAATATCTACTCAAACAAATGAGGCCACTCGCGATACATCTTCTCCTCTAACTCCCACGTAGATTCATCCCTACCATGCTTGATCCATTGGACCATCACCAAAGGAATGGTCTTGTTCCTGAGCTGTTTCTCCTTCCTGTCCAGAATCTTCAAGGGATACTCAACATAACTCAACATTCGATCCAGCTCCACCTCATCAGTTCGTAGCACATGCAAAGGATCCGGTTCATACTTCATCAACATAGACACGTGAAACACATCGTGTAAGGAGGATAGTTTGGGTGTCAACAACGATAAGCCAAAGAACCGATCCTTTCCGCAATTTCATAAGGTCCAACATAACGAGAAGCTAACTTCCCCTTGTGTCCAAATCTCATAACACTTCTGAAAGGAGAAACTTTCAAGAACACTCTATCGAAAACCTGAAATTCTAAATTCATACGCCTTCGGTTTGCATAACTAGCTTGGAGATCTTGTGCAGCCTTCATATGTTGTCGAATTAGATCAACCTGATCTCTCATATGCTGCACAAATTCAGGAGAAGACAGTTGTTTCTCCCCCACTTCTTCCTAACAAATTGGCGACCTGCACTTCCTATCGTAAAACTCTTCGAACGGTGACATCCCAATCGTTACTTGGTAGTTGTTATTATAAGAAAATTATACCAGCGACAACGAGTCCTGCCAGCTACCACTTTAGTTCATAACAAAGGCTCGTAACATATCCTCCAAGGTTTGTATCGTTCTCTCAGATTGGCCATCGGTTTGGGGATGATAGGTTGTACTCATAGCCAATATGGTGCCTAAAGCTGCTTTGTAAACTCTTCCAAAATCTGGAAGTAAACCTTGGATCTCTATCTGAAACTATGGATACAGGCACTCCTTGCAATCGAAGGACAAAATCGACGTACAGTTTCGCCATTTTCATCAAAGAATTCGTCATATTATAGGGAATAAAGTGGGTTGTTTTCGAAAGTCTGTCAATCACTACCCAAATAGCATCACATCCTCAGCTGGAACGAGGAAAATGGGTCACAAAATCCATATCTACATGCTCCCAATTCCATTGGGGCACCTCTAAACTCTGTAACAGTCCACCAGGTCTCATCCTTTTCGCCTTAACTTGCTGATAATTCAGACAATGAGCAAAAAAGTCAGCAACATCATTCTTCAAACTTGCCCACCAATAGTGCTGTTTTAAAGCATGGTACATCTTCCTTGCACCAGGATGGACACTATGACGACGACAGTGAGCTTCTCTTAGGATCATTTCCCTCAAATCAATCAAGTTAGGCACAACCAACCTGCCTCGAAACCTCAAACAACCATCAGCTGCGACAGTGTAATCCTCCAGCTGCCCAGCTTGAGTCTTCAACTTAAACTCGTGGATATACAGATCGATTATCTTAGCTGCCCTAACATCAAAAAAAATCTGTGGCTCGACTTGAAAAGATGATACCACGACATAGTCATCCCCTGGGTAAAAACCCCAACCAGTAGTGCTCAGATGCTCATGGACCTTCGAGATATTTAGCGATGCAAGCATCGACACTTGAGCCTTTCTAATAAGCGCATCAGCAAATACATTCACTTTCCCAGGCTGATACTGAATCTTGCAATAGAAATCCTTAAGAAGTTTCATCCATCTACGCTGCCTCATATTCAAGTCAGATTGTGAAAAGAGATATTGAAGGCTTTTGTGGTCGGTATACACCACAAACTGTTCGCCATAGAGATTATGGCGCCAAATATTTAAGGCAAAGACGACGACTGCCAACTTCAAATCATGAACTGGGTATCGAGTCTCATCGGGTTTCAACTGACGGGGAGCATACGCAATGACTCGACCATGCTGCATCAAAACGCAACCCAATCCATTAAGCTAAGCATCAGAACATACCGCTAAACCTCATGAACCCGAAGGTAACGCTAATACTGGTTATGTAGTTAGCTTCTCTTTGAGCAGTTGAAAGCTATTCTCGTATTCTTCCATCCAAACAAATCTATTATCCTTCTGGGTCAGCTGCGTCATAGGCTTAGCTATACTAGAGAATCCTAATAGCTAGCCAATCCCAAAAAGCTACGAATCATCGAAACGTTCTTGGGACATTCCCATTTCACTACCGCCTCTACCTTGCTGGGATCAACATATAATCCTTCGGCCGAAATGACATGACCTAGAAACACTACTCTATCCAACCACAACTCGCACTTAGATAACTTGGCATACAACTGCGAGTCTCAAGTTTTTGGAGGACCAATATCAAGTTCTCTTTATGTTGCATCGGAGTCTTCGAGTAAACCAGAATGTCATCGATAAAGACAATCACGAACTGATCGATGAACTATCTAAAGACTCGGTTCATTAAATCCATGAAAACTGCAGGGGCATTAGTCAAACCAAAAGGCATAACCAAAAACTCATAATACCCATACCTCGTCTGAAACGCAGTTTTTGAAACATCTTGCTCTAGAATCCGCAACTGGTGATACCTTGAATGCAGATCGATCATGGAATACACAGCTGAACCTTGAAACTGATCGAACAATCGTTGATCCTCGATAGAGGGTACTTATTCTTCACAGTAGCCTTATTTAGTTGCCGAAAGTCGATGCACATCCTCATCGAACCATCCTTTTTCTTCACAAACAGAATAGGAGCTCTCGACGGTGACATGCTCGGCCGACTAAAGCCTTTCTCCGACAAATCGCTAAGCTGCACCTTCAGCTCTCTCAACTCGGCTGGTGCTAAACGATATGCAGCTCGTGAGATAGGAGCTGTACTAGGAACCAACTCAATTCTTAAGTCGATCTCCCTCCTCGGAAAAAAACCAAGAATTTCCTCGGGGAACACATTAGGGAAATCACGAGCGACGGGATTTCACTAAGCTCTACGCACGACTTCGAGGGTGCATCCAAAGCATAAATCATGAACCTACATTGTCCATCGACAATAGGCTAAAAAACTCCATAGCAGAGATCAACGGAATCTTTGATTGGGAATCATGGCCATAGAAATTCCATTCCTTGATAGAATGGGGCCAAAAACACACAACCCCATGGAAACAATCCACGACGGCCCTAAAAGTAGACAACACGTCCATTCCCACTATGCAATCGAAATCCCACATAACTAATCGAATCAGGTTTGCTACTAGCACATTCACGCCAAACCTAAGTATGCCATTCATCATAACCTCTTGGTAGAACAGGCTCCTACCGACAGGAGTAGTAACAGAAACAATATCACGCAAAATATTGGTACGCAAACCATGCTCAACCACAAATGCATCAGCTATAAACGAATGTGATGCTCCAGTATCAAACAACACACGTGCTGAAAATCAAAAATAGTGCAAGTACCTGAAATCACTCCTCCTGGCGCCGCTTGCTCCCTGGTCATGGCATTAACTTGGGCCTGCTGAGGCCACGAGAAATGATGCTGGGAAGACTGTCCAAAACACGAAGAACCAGGCTGCTGAAACAACCTGTGCTGAGTTTCCCCCATCCTCTATGGCGGAACAGGGAAAGAACGACCTCGAGATGACCCACCAGAACGACCCTGTGGTGGGGCAACGATGTGCTGAGATCCAGCCAAAGGACATACTCGTGCAAAATGTCCATACTGCTCACAAAGATTGCAAACACCCTGAACCCCTACACATTGCGTGGAAGGGTGTTTACCTCCACATTGACCACAAAAGTTAGCCCTGGGCCTGCTGCTGCTGCTCGAACTGCCTGAACCGAAAGAACTAGAACCCTGCTTCTTCTTAAACTGATGGCCACGAGGCATAAACCTGTGGCACCTAGATTGTTGTGCTGACTGCTGGGGCTGCAGGAATGACTGAGAAAATTGGGGAGGTTGTGCCCCTAGAACATTGGGACGTGTACCTTGAGCAGCTTGTGGCTGAATCAGAGACCTGTGGTTCCATAACCCTTCCTCGATATCCATCGCCTTGTCCACCGCATCCGCATAGCTAATAGGTGAACTGGACAAAACCAAAGAATAAAGATCTTCGTTCAGCCCTTCCAAGAATCGGTTCCTCATCTCCCTCTCACGGACAGACACATGAGGAACATATGCAAGGAGAGAAGAAAACCTTCTAGCATACTCCCACACATACATGGTTCCCTGAACCAAATTATCGAACTCGCGCTCTCGAGAACTAGCGTAGGACTCTGGAACGTACTCCTGATAGAACTCAGTACATAAAACTATCCCAATTAATCCCCACAGCAGTCTCCACAAGAGCTCGTCAAGCACCTCTCCACCAGCGCTTTGCATTCTTCCTCAGTTGGAACGTTGCTAAACTCAATCTACGTTTGTCATCATACCGCACTCGATCAAATAGCCCTGTAATGTTCTGCAACCATGAATCAGCATCCGAACTAGACTCGTGACCATTGAAGCGTTAAGGATTCATCCGCTAAAACCTCGCCATGATCAATTCCATTTCGTCCACACGGGCGGCCAACACATCCACCTCATCATCAACCTGTCTAGCACGCCTATGAACAGGAATATTACGCTCCACTTCCTCGTTCTGACCCTCAGATTCTATCGGGATCTGCATGGTAGCTCTACCCCTATGTCTAGGCGGAATCTAGGCAAAAACTAATACAATAAGATCACACAGAAAATATAACACATAGTCAAGCACATGCAACAAGAAACAAGGTGACTAGACTCAAGTGTGATCAAAAGAATTCGAGCTTATCCCAGTTTAAGCTCTGATATCAAAAATGTCAGGCCCGGTGTACACAACAGAGATTAACCACGCAATTAACAACTACGGAAGCATTTAAAAGTGGCTAAAATCTTTCGCTTTGTCCTGACATAGAAGGCAAAATTTAAAGATACATTTATACTCAAAATATTGGTTTTGCAACAAACCAAAATCTGAACACCAGAAGATGCAGATAACTGATACAAGCATCGAGCATCCCAAAACAATACAATCTCCAGCAATAGAAATCACTACGGGACATTCCCCGATGACGACTCGAATACAAAATTACAAAACATAGATAACTGGGACACTCTATCTACCTCTCGGGCCACCACCAGCTGCGTCATCCCCACGACCAGCTGAGAAGCCTATGAATCCTGAACAACACACAAACAACCAAAACAGCCAGCCCTAGAGGGACATGAGTTCAAACCCCAGAACGAAGAGCAATAGATATAAATGCAGATGCTATGCATGAAAACAGCAGGATGCAAAGTCAAGAGGATACAAATGAATCAGGAAGCCCAAGGAGCTCAAGGACCACAACAGCTATCCACAAATCGAACAAAGGGTAGTGGCCACGAAGCATGTGAGAGTGTGATAGCTATCCACTCATCTCAACAAGATGTACCAGAGCATAAACCAGATCACTCAACCCGTTGTTGCCAAAGCTCATGAGAGCGTGGTAGCTACCCACTCATCTCATAGTGGCTAACAACTAAACCAGCAGGGAGCTTAGGAGCACGGTATTGTCGCTCGTACTCAATAAAAGCATCCTGGTACATAAAGGGTTATCACAACAATACACGGCTAACAAGATCTGAGCTCAACATAGAAAAATGTGTGTATGCAATTACAACAGCTTGCAACAACTAACACAGGACAAGAGCAAGCAACAACAACACGATAGCATACACACTGCACACATACCAGCCAGCATACACATATATCCAAGCTTATCTCAAAGCTGTAATACAAGCTCAAATCCATACCTTAGCTTCTGAGCTACAATTACCACAACGAGAGTCCTGAACAACTCAGATCTGAAACCTCATTAGCCAACAACAACAACAACTCAGGGACAGTGAGCACAGAACTACGGACTGGGAGCCACCAGCTTAACCCAGCTCTATCCTACCTCTAAAACACAACAGATTACTCTAAATGAAGCGCAAGGTAGGATCTTATACTTACTCGAAAGCACATCCTGAGCAGAAAAATCAATCGATCGAAATGCGAACGATAGCATACTTTAGCTTCTTTGCGTTCTTCTTCTAGTTGCTCAAAGCTCTCAAAAGAGGTATAGAAAGAACGGTCTTGGCTAGAGGAACACAACGCTACCACCCTTGCTCAAAGCTGCATCGTCTACCATCGTGAATCGGAAGAAATAGACTACGTTGAACAGTAAGGGCTTCAATGCAGTAGAGGATATTTTTACGGGGAGAGATATTTCTAAGTGTTGTGAAGTAATGGTGCCCGTCTGGTCAAAGTCACCTATTTATACAACTTAAGTATCCAGATCTGATGAACAGTATCAACCGACAGTCAGGGCTCACAACTGGTACTAACTCAGATCTGAACACTATACCAGATATGGACTCTATGCTATACCAGATCTGACTACCACCAAACTACGTCGCACAGGAGTCCCACTCAGATATGACCAGCTCACTAGTCTCTCTCTCTCTCTCTCAGGTAGTACACATCATCCAGCTGCACTCTAGCACAACACGCACCAGATCTGGTTTCTCAAAACGGCGTCGCACCACAATCCAGATCCGGACAACCATATCTCATAATACACTCTACCCGCATGTACTACTAACCCGAAACTACGTCGCACTAACTTCCGATCTGGAAAACCCGAAATCGGTCTACACCAAATTACAAACCAAACCGGTTCATGTAGCGCTACCAGATTTGTTTCTTCAAAGCTGGTTTCCTCAAAACGACGTCGTTCCAGCACCCACTTCGATAATCGACTTAGCGTACCCAAAATGGCTTGCGACACAATTCTTAAGAATCCAACCAGCCAGATCTGACCGTTCTACGAAAACTAACCCAAATATGAATCCACGCACAAACCAGCATACGTTCACTAAGAATATCAGCTCAAATATGGCCCGTCCCAGATCAGGTAACGCCTGGTCTGGTCTATGCTAAACCCGATTAATTAAATTAATCACTCCACTAATATTTCGGTTTCACACCATGCTTTTGTGAAGCAGGTAGTGTGAGATAAATTGGATAGTCGATCCATTTTATTCGGTTATTATTTCTATCATCCCCAATAAACAAAGGTTTTTGTTTCTAGAAATGCAAAATTCTTGGTGGGAGAATTTCTATTTGATAGAAAAGTGGAAATGATAGAAATCGAAGAGGTCCGCGAGACACCTATAAATGTAGAGCCACACCCCAATATCCAATAGAGGAGATACAAGCTCCTAGGAGATCCGAGAGTATCTCGAGACCGCCCATGAGTATGGTCTACTTCTTGAAGAGGGACATGATGAGCCTAACCTTGGATATGATCCAAGGACCTTCAAGGAGGCACTGTCAGATGCTGATTCATCCAAGTGGCTTGAAGCTATGGAATCTGAGATGAATTCCATGCATTCAAATCAAGTATGGACTCTTGTGGATCCACCCGTGGGAACTATTCCTATTGGTTGTAAATGGATTTACAAGAATAAACTTGGAGCGGATGGGAAGGTGTTGACCTTCAAAGCGCGATTGGTCGCAAAAGATTATACTCAAAGGAAAGGAATTGACTTTGAGAAACATTTTCTCCTGTTGCTGTTCAAGTCTATAAGGATATTTCTTGCCATAGCAGCATGGTATGACTATGAAATATGGCAGATGGATGTGAAAATGGCTTTTATTAATGGGGATATTAAGAAAGAGATATATGTAGCTCAGCCGGAAGGGTTCACATATATCGGAAGTGAGCATATGGTATGCAAACTTCAGAGATCTATCTTTGGTTTCAAGCAAGCATCTAGGAGCTGGAACCTCAGATTTGATAGTACGATCAAAGAGTTTGGTTTTACTAAGAATCCAGAGGAACCATGTGTGTATAAGGTGGTCAGTGGGAGTGCTGTGACATTTTTAGTGCTTTATGTTGATGACATTCTACTCATTGGGAATGATGTAGGAATGTTGCGATCAACTAAAGTATGGTTAGAAAATAGGTTCTCGATGCAAGACTTGGGTGAAGCATCTTATGTATTGGAAATACAGATCTATAGAAAAAGATCAAAGAGATTGCTTTGTCTCACCCAGTCCACATACATTGATATCATCGTTAAAAGGTTTTTGATGGATGAGTCCAAGAGAGGAAATCTATTAATGTTTCATGGCGTGACCTTGTCGCAGTCCATGTATCCCAAGACAGACGTTGAGATAGAGGCGATGACACGCATTCCATATGCATCTGCAATTGGTAGTATCATGTATGAGATGATATCTACACATCCTGACGTGGCATTTGCACTCAGTGTTGTAAGTAGATATCAATCAAACCCCGGTCTTCCACACTGAAAAGCTGTAAAAGATATCCTCAAGTATTTGAGAAGGACTAAGAATATGTTCTTTGTCTATGGGGTGGAGAACTAAAATTGGAAGGATATACCGACCGAGATTCCAAGGAGACATCGATGATTCAAAGTAAACCTCTGGGTTTATATTCATGCTCAATGATGTTG
The DNA here is from genome assembly GCA_001598015.1 of Dorcoceras hygrometricum. Taxonomy (NCBI): domain Eukaryota; kingdom Viridiplantae; phylum Streptophyta; class Magnoliopsida; order Lamiales; family Gesneriaceae; genus Dorcoceras; species Dorcoceras hygrometricum. Next base: position 57,605 of record KQ995768.1, on the reverse strand, counting down.
TTGTCTCTTGGAAGAGTTCCTTTGCTGCATCAGCTGCAGCAAAGGAGGCTGTTTGGATAAGGAATTTTGTCCAAGAGTTGGGCGTTATTCCTAATGTAGTCACTCCATTCCTAGTGTCCCCATCAGAAATCCAAACATGTACTGGGAAAGTACCGCATCATCCGGGAGATTGTGGAAAGAGGAGAAGTGTCACTAGACAAATTCGGCTCCACAGATAATGTTGTTGATCCACTAACTAAGCCTCTGCCGGGGCCATATTTCAAGAAGCATCACAAATCAATGAATTTGAAGCATATGGGTAGTTGGCTCTAGTACAAGTGGGAGATTGTTAGAGTTAGGTGTCCGTAGAGCCTAGTGTTGGCCGAAGGATCATGTAATAACTCTGTTCATGATAATTTTTATTATAATGATATTTGAAATTGTTTATCTGGCACATCTTTATCTATATACCCTTGCTTAAACATAGATAAAGTCCTTTAAGATACAAATAGTAGAAAGAATATGAGATGGTCATGAGATGACTATCATGAAACTCATATTTGGAATAATGTGTATTCTAAACAGTTTCTAGTTGATTCGGTCGCGGCTAAGAAGGATAAAGGACACTTGAGCTAGAGACTAGTATTTGTGATGTGAGTACCATATTTCATTGGTAGGGGACATGGATATGTCCAATCATGCAAATAAATGCGCCTTGTAGAGTGCAGTGAACAACCCTCCCTATAGGATTTTCCAAGTGGTTCTTATTTATCAAGTGGAAAATCCTAGTTTATGGTTGTACACCATTAATCCTTATGACCCGGGACAACATTGAGACTCTATGTGCTAGCGCTAGACTTTGACTTGTTTACTGACTCATCTGGAGTCATCAAGTGGGAAGATTGGGTGCAGTGTCGAAACATATAGGAGTCGATTCATCGTATTCGGGGATTCACCACTTACCTACGCACTAGCCATAATTGAATGTTCTTGCAGGCACTATCACTTGATACCTAGAGAGTAATATAAGCAATGCTGCTAGGCGTTCTTATGAATTTGATTTTCGTCCAAAAATCTCATACGTGTATTAAGCTCATATGATCACTTGACCAAAAATCATACGTGGCGTTAACATTGCAACTCAATTACTTCAGATAGAAATGTTGGATCAATTAATTATATGGGCTTATATGTGAGAGGTTATATGTTGTGGGCTGTTATTAAAGTTAAGCCCGAATTAAAGTGATCAAGTAAGGTTTTGGATTATTGGGCTTTAATGTATCTAATTGGATATGGACCTTTTATGTGTAGAGCCTAAAGTATAATTACTGCTTTAATGATGGGCTAAAACAGCAATTACAGGAGATAATTCAATGAATTATCTATCTAATGGTATGGTCCCCAGATCTGGCGTATCACGTTCCCTATTCTAAATCCCATTACTAGAATAAGATTCTGAGAGAAACAAAAGGCCTCTCACGAAGAACGCTCAGATCTGGAAGATCAACCAATCGTTCTCAAAGGATTCAGCACTATGACTTCAGGTACGCTTCCGCATTCGGTTATAGATTCAGTTTCAGATCTGATGATTTGACATGATTATGATTTCTGGATTTATTCATGATCTTTAATTATTTACAACAAGTGGTATCAGAGCCATATTCATGTTAGATCATTGGATTCCAGTATAGATTATTCGATTTTTGTTGCTTGAATCGAATTCAGAAATTTGTGATTCAGTTTGTATCGAAAATTCCGAATTTTTTCAGATCCAGTTTTCGAAAAAAAAAATGGAATTTTTTCGACTAGGGTTTGGAGCCGCCGGGAAAAACAGGCAAATCGGCCAACCTCTGGCCACCGTATGCCGACGGGGGATTGAGGGAAAATATTGCCCGTATTTCGGCGCTCCTTTACCCTAGGTTTATTGACCGGAAACCGCCGCGATTTGGTCGGATTTTGTCGTCGAAGGTTGCGCAAGGTTTCGTTCGCGAGCGACAATTTCTAGGCCAAAATTCAGCCTTCTCCGTCGACTATCTGGAACGGCTAAGGTACGGTTGTGGTCGCATTTTGGTGTACTTTCATCTTCCGGCGTCAATTTGGTCGGATAAACGACGTGGAAGGCGGCGGCGGCGGATTTTCGAAATGGTGTAGGGTTAGGGTTTCGGGTTTATTAAAATAAAAAAAATTTTTTTTGGAGATCCGAAATTTCAGTATATGGATTTTATTTTTTGCTAAAGTTTTTTCTGTTGTAATGGCTTCAGTTTGGTAATTCTTTTGATTACCGGATAAAGATATATTCAATATATTCAAATAATGATAGGGTTATATCATATATATTTTAAAATGAATTAATTGAAACAATGAGTTATATGTGTAATTTGATTGAACATTAATCGGCCCAAAGGAAGATTAATATTTGATTGATTGCATATATATATTTGTGGTGATAAACATGTGGTAGTTCTTCGGTTATTTTATGTGAATAATAAATCGGCCCAAAGGAAGATTATTATTTGACATGATATTTACTATCAGTGTTTGATTGTTACACAAGAATATCTTTTGCAAGTTACTTATTTTGTCCAAAGATAAAATATTAATGGAGCGCATGATATTCTTTTTATGGGATTTACATTATTTGAATTTATTGATTATTTTATTTGGATATTTTTGAGCATGTATTATAGCATTGTATTTGTTCTCTATTCAGATTTAATTCCTGCTAATATCAGTGCCAACATAAATTCAATTCCTTTGTTAAATGGCTCAAACTTCAAATCCTGGCAAGAGAATCTTCTTATAGTTCTCGGAGTCATGGATTTGGACCTTGCGATAAGAGTTGACTGTCCTCCCACTCCTACTGATAAGAGTACTTCTGATGAAAAGAAGAAGTTTGAAAGGTGGGAGAGGTCGAATCGCATGTGTCTAATGATTATGAAGAAAGCCATTCCAGAAACTTTTCGGGGCACGATGTCTAGCGACATCACTACAGCTAAAGATTTCCTTCAAAATATTGAGAAAAGGTTCGCCAAAAGTGTAAAGTCTGAAATTGGTACACTTTTGACAAACCTGATTTCAATGAGGTATAAGGGTAAAGGCAATATACGGGAGTACATTATGGAAATGTCTCATCTTGCTTCAAGATTGAAAACACTTAAGCTTGAACTCTCTGAGGACTTGGGACTTGCTAGTGCATTTGGTTCTGATATCTCTTCCAACACAGTTTAATCAGTTTAAAGTGAGCTATAATTGTCAGAAAGAGCTTGGTATCTGAATGAGCTCATTTCACACTGTGTTCAGGAAGAGGAAAGGTTGAAGCAAGACAAGACAGAAAGTGCTCATTTTGCTTCTGTCCCTAAGGTGAAGGATAAAGGAAAGAAATGAAAGAATAAGGAGGCTGCAGTTACAGCACCTCAAAAGAAACAAACAGTGAACCCCGGTGATACTCAGAGTTCTGGTTGTTTCTTTTGTGGTGGTGAAGGACATATGAAGAAGCAATGCACAAATTATCACGCTTGGCGTGTTAAAAAAGGTATGCTTCTTAATATGGTTTGTTCTGAGGTTAATTTAACTTCAGTGCCTAGACACATGTGGTGGATAGATTCTGGTGCAACTACTCACATCAGTGTGTCTATGCCGGGTTGCCTGGATTGTCGAAAACCAAGTGATGCTGAAAGATTCATCTATGTTGGTGATGGTAAGAAAGTTCAAGTTGAAGCAATTGGAAAATTTAGATTATTGTTAAAAATTGGAATGTATTTGGATCTTTATGAAACATTTATTTTACCGTCTTTTAAACGGAATTTGATTTCTATTTCTGCATTGGACAAAGATGGTTTTTCTTGTTCATTTGGAAATGGGATATTTAGTTTGTTTCGTGATTCAAATTTGGTTGGTTCTGGATTTTTATCAAATAATGATAATCTATATTCGTTGGATATTATTGCTTCTTTTAATGAAACCCTGCATGTTAGTCAAGACACTAAAAGAAAATTAACCAATGAGAATTCAGTTGCATTATGGCACAAGAGATTGGGACATATCTCTATACAGAGAATACAGAGACTTGTGATGAAATTCTCGAGACTTTAGATTTCACAACTTCTAATATTTTTGAAAAATTGCATAAAAGGCAAACAGACCAACAAAAGGAGATTTGAAGCCAATAGGACATCGGACGTCTTGGAACTTATACATACTGATATTTGTGGACCATTCCCTTAGGCTTCTTGGAATGGTCAACAGTATTTTATAACGTTCACAGACGATTTTTCGAGATATGGTTTCATTTATCTCATTCATGAAAGGCACGGTCATTGGATGTGTTCAAAAGTTATAAAGCCGAAGTTGAGAACCAACTCAACAAAAGGATTATGAGCGTCAGATCTGACCGTGGTGGTGAATACTATGGTCGATATGACGGTTCAGGTGAACAACGTCCAGGACCTTTTGCTAAATTCCTAGAGGAATGCGGTATCGTCCCACAGTACACCATGCCGGGCTCGCCCACTATGAATGGTGTTGCTGAGAGACGAAACAGGACGCTTAAGGACATGGTAAGGAGTATGATTGCTCATTCTACTTTACCAGAATCACTCTGGGGAGAAGCACTAAAAACTGCAGCATATATCCTTAACAGGGTTCCACTAAAGCAACTACTAAAACCCCCTTATGAACTTTGGACAGGCAAGAAGCCTAGTTTGAAGCATTTGCACGTTTAGGGGTGTCCAGCTCAGGCAAGGCCTTATAAGCCTAATGAAAAGAAGCTGGACTCTAGGACAGTCAGTTGTTGTTTTATCGGATACTCTGAAAGATCTAGGGGGTACAAATTTTATGATCCCAAAACAAAGTCGATTTTCGAGTCGGGAAATGCCCGGTTCTTTGAGGATGCCGAGTTTGCGGGGGGAGTTCAGGTTCGAGATATTGTCTTTGAAGAGGAATATGTTAATATTCCCATGGGTGTTTTGGGAATCGATCAGGATATCATTCCTGGTCCTGACCAAGACACAATACAACTAGACGATATTGGAGATCCTCCTGTCCAAAATACTGTTTCAGATGAACAAACTCTAGCACCTCAAGAACCAATGTCATTAAGGAGATCCACTAGAGAGAGAAGAAATGCAGTGCCAGATGATTACATTGTATTTCTTCAAGAACATGAAACTGACATTGATGGAGGATGATCCTATCACCCTTCGCCAAGCCATGGAAAGTTATAATTCTCTCAAGTGGACTGATGCCATGAATGATGAGATAAAGTCTATGATGGACAATGACGTGTGGGATCTCGTAACATTGCCTAAAGGTGCGAAGCCCATTGGTTGCAAATGGATATTTAAAACCAAGAGGGATTCAAAAGGCAATGTTGAGAGATTCAAAGCCCGTCTTGTCTCAAAAGGCTTTACTCAAAAGGAAGGCATTGACTATAAAGAGACTTTCTCTCCTGTTTCTTCGAAAGACTCTTTCAGAATTATAATGGCATTAGTGGCACATTTCGACCTTGAGTTATACCAGATGGATGTGAAGACAGCGTTTCTCAATGGTGACATTGATGAAACGATTTATATGAGGCAGCCATAAGGCTTTGTGTCTGGAGACCCAGACAACATGGTCTGCAAACTCAAGAAATCCATCTATGGACTCAAACAGGCATATCGACAATGGTATTTTAAATTTCATCAAGTGATCATCTCATTTGGTTTTGAGATGAATATGGTTGATGATTGTGTATACCACAAGTTCAGTGGGAGCAAACATATCTTCCTGGTTTTATATGTTGATGACATCCTTCTCGCTAGTAACGATATAGAATTGTTGCATGACACCAAAAGATTTCTATCTAAGCATTTTGAGATGAAAGATCTTGGTGATGCATCATTTGTTCTGGGTATCCAAATACACCGGGCTCGTTCTCGTGGTATTCTTGGATTATCGCAGAAGAACTATATCGAAAAGGTTCTCAAGCGTTATGGGATGCACGACTGTAAACC